>CAIGRO010290313.1:0-23551 GCA_903798355.1 Fraxinus baroniana
TATTTAGAGTTTGTTTAATGTATATTTTGGGAATAAGAATGCATTTTTACTGTTGATGTGATGGAGAATATGTTGTTGAAAATGAAGGAAAATTTATTGATGTGATGAAAAATGTTATTTTATTAAAAAATATATGGCTGAAAATCAGTAAAAAAAAATTAAATGAGAAAATTAATGTGGCTCAAACGGGTGCTTAGGCTTCTCCATTTAGCCAAAAAGCCCATCTTTTTTTTTTTTAATGACACCATTGATGAACCCGTACTTCACTTGATCTTAAGCCTTTCTCATGTCCAGTTTGAGAGCAATATACCCCGTTTGCTGATTCCAAGCTCGTTTGCCAAGATTTTTGAAAAGTTAAAAGGAGTTTTTGAAATTCAAAAGTTATTTTTGGATCCGTTTCACTAATTTTATAAAAGTATTTCGAAATAATTGTTTTTTAAAAAGCTAGTTTCCTCCAAAAACTCTTCGGAGTAAAAATAATGTCCAGGGTGCTTTACATCTTTTAGTGGTCGAATGAAGGCTCTCAAAAGCCATTTTAGCAATATCAGAACTTAGCCAACCCAGTCCAAACACACTATTGAGTACTCCTCCAGCTGATGTACAATAACTTTTGACTTTGAGAACAAACGCTAATCGGTCTGAAATCAGAAACTTGTTCATGGGTTAACTTCTTAGGGATCCAGACCAGGTTGGTTCATTTATAGCGTGTATCGAGGCTCCATTGTTAAGAAATTGTAAGCATGTGTCGTGACTGTCATCCGCAGAGACGATCAGCGGCTCGGATAGAATACAAGAAGAAATACATCCGGCCTGAAGTCTTTGAATGGCCTCATTTGTTTCAAACTCAACATCACCTCTTCCGAAGTAAAAGCCCTATCGGAGAAGCCATCTCTTGGTCAGTAAGATGAAAAGTTATCTGCAGAAAGCTCCATGCTCCCAAATAGAACACCAAAATTCTCCTCCAGCCCTCACCAACTCGCTATCCTCTTGAATCCATGCATCATCCTGCCATCAGCCGCGCAATTGAATTATTTCTTCTACCTTCGAAGGTTTCTTATGGAAATAACTGTTGTTCCAACCCCACTCTTGCAACTATTCAGCTCTGGAGTGTTGTCTCTATTATATTTCTTTCCTTCTAGCTAATGCCTCAATTTCAGCCTCTAAGAATGTCTCCAATCAGTTATATAAAATATATCTGATCGTAAAAAATCAATTGGTCAACAAAAATTTTTGGGATAGCTAAGTTGTTGATCAAATAAGCAAAATGCTGATATATGAATCGATTATTTTGTAATATTTAATCAATTCTTTGAAATAGTAGTTTATATACTTTTGACATATTGGTATCAAACTTTTTGAGTAGGCTAATGATATTCTTGATAATTATTTAAATAAATTCTACTTTTTGAAATATCTTAATGAATCATACTCAATACTTTTGTTTATATATAATTTTTTTAACTTTAATTGTTATCGATTTAAAAATAAATGTCGGTAATCAAATAAATAATTTTAAAAAACTAAATTGACATTTACGGCGGCATCCGTGTAAGCCATAAAAGAGACATCTATTTACAACCATATAGAAGTTGTAATAAAGTTAGTTAACGACATGCCTTCTATGTGTGCAGTAAAACAAGACGAATTTTACAGCGTGTATGTGAAAGCCATAATAAAGTTAGTTTAATGGTGAGGAGACATCTATTTTACGTCGTGCATGTGGAAGTCATAATAAGTTAGTTTAATGGCGACATTCAATGCATGCCGTAAAAAGAGACATCTATTGTACGACATGCATATAGATGCCATAATAAGTTAGATTAATGGCAACATTCAATATATGTTGTAAAAAGAGACAACTATTTTACGGCGTGCATATGAAAGTTGTAATAAAGTTAGTTAATAGCGATATTAAATGTGTGCCATATAAAAAGACATCTGTTTTACAATATGTATATGAAAACTGTAGTAAAGTTAATTAACGATGGCATTCACCATATGCCATAAAAAGAGAAATCAAAATTCCGACATGCATCTGAAAGACGTAAAGTTAGTTAACGATAGCATTCAATACATGCCGTAAAAAGCGACGTCTATTTTACGGCATGCATATAAAAGTCGTAATAAAGTTAGTCAATGACGCTCTTCAATGTATGCCATAAAAAGAGGCAACTATTTGACGGCGCGCATACGAAAGTCATAGTAAAATTACTCAACGACGCTCTTTCAATTTTGTTGAGTAATTCAATGTATGCCGTAAAAAAGGGAGTATTTACTGCATTGCTTTATACGAGGTTTAATGTACGCTGCAAAAAAAACTATGTTGTAGTGTGTATTTTCTTAAGCAAACTATTGTATCATTGCAATTTTAGTTTATTATAGCTATTGTATAACTTCTAGCCATAGTTCTTCTCCATAAATATAGGATTTTGGTTCACAATAAAATACATGAAAATCTATTGACTTCTCTATTGTCTGTCTAGTTTATAACATGTTATGAGCACAAAACTTGAGCCAATTAACTTGGCAAAAATTATTCTTCTTTCCATTCATGAATCTCTGACCAAGTTAAGTAGGAAAAGCAATTTTTCTTCCATTCAAATAAAGACACGAAGTTTTAACCAATTGAGTTTATAAAGAAACTTTTTTTTTTTCGTTCAAAGAAAATGTCAGTATTTTTTTAACTTTGAATTATATAAACGGTAAAGATTATTTTAACTATATCATTTTATAGACATGTTTGCTTGAATGTGAGCTATTTTTCCATGGGCTAAGATGGCGAATTGCGGATGGTAGAAAAGTAACTATGCTTAGTATAGAATTCAATCGGCAATTGCCAGTACTTCGATGGTAGGTTAAATTTGTGAAGATATGAGCTTATTCGAAATTTTTGATAGCCCAAGAATAGTTAACTAAGAAGTGTGAATTAATTTTTAAAACTTTTTCGAGAAATTAACCAAAAATCAAGCACGTGATAACTAGATAGATTAATTCAAATAGCAAGCATGAATATGAAAGCAATAAATAAAGAGATAGAGAACGCAAACGATATAATTATGGAGGTTCGATCCGACGCAATGATCTATGTCATCTATTACCAAGCTCTCCGGCACAAGTAAAGCCAATTTCACTATGTTGATTGATTTGTGGTGCAATTCAACCCTTTACAAAGCTTTCATGACTGACAAGCAAGGAGTGTCGATCCTTTTACAACGTTGAGCTTTTCGGGACCTTAACGCAACCCACAAGTTTAAGAAGAATTGAATTTACAAATTGAAACTTCTCTTTTAATAAATTGTATTATCACAATTAAGTATAAAGAGAGAGAAATATGCTAACACTTTAATAGCTAGCAATTAGTGAAGCTCAAGTGTTAGGTTTAGAAAAACTTTGATGTGTTGCATGATTTTCAAGAATTGATTTAATCAAAAGTTTTTCAGAACAATATGATTTGATAATAATAAATAGGATGAGAAATCAATACTATTTTGTTTAAAAGAATCTCACTTTAATGCTCTCTAGTTGTTGCAATGAATGACAAATGAGTTAGTATTTATAGAAGTAAGAAACACAACTTTTCTGCCTAATCGGACGACCCACTCGGACGTCTAGAACAGTACTGGATGACCTAAGAAGTAGCCATTGAAATCAGTCAGAATGGTCAGGTTTTTTTACCTTTACTGGCGAATTGGACGTCCGGATGCCCAGAAACATTTTGGTCCATTTTTTTGTTTGTTTGCAATTTTGTAATTGTTTGCTTGACATTTTTACTTACACTTCAAGGTAAGTAATGCTTAGTATGATCGAAAATTAGGTCATAGTTCTTACCTTAAACGAAAATATTTTTCATGCAAAAATGATTTACGAAGTGAATTTTTCTTTTGCATCAAAATCCTTTACTTGAACTTTCAATGTGTCTTGCTAAGAATTAAAGTGTTTTACCTTTACAAAACGAGTTAAAACATATAGTTTCAGTATCTTCGATTAATTTGGCGTAAGTGTTCGATTTGTTGCTCAATTTTGAAATGCCGTAAAATTTGTTTCCATTTGTTTTGGCTTGAATGCTCAATTGTGAATAATCGATTTTCATCTTGAGCTTTCTTGATCGACAACTTTTCGTCCAATCATTTTGTCTCCAATTTGATTAAGTCCACAACATGTAACAATGAAGATTCGAATATAAATATTAAATATAAACATTTTTTTTTTGTTATAATCAAAACATGAGATCAACTATATGTTAACAATTTTTCCCTTTTTGATTATGACAAACAATAGATGATTTGCAATAAGAAGAATAAACATAGTTTGTTTGTTATAAACAAAACATAAGATTTGACCATAGGTCAACAATTTCTCTATTTATGATTATGACAAACAATAGATGATTTGCAATAAGAAGAATACTTTATTTCATTTGATTCATACATTTGCAATACTATTCCTCCTATATTTTATAGATCAAGCATTCCCCCTTTCTTATACACATTAAGCATGTGTATCATCGTTCATGTGTTTTTCCCCTTTTGACATAAGTAAAAAGAAAATGAAGTAGAGAATGAGAACAATCATAGGCAAACAATGAATTTGCATAAAATTGAAAATATAGTAAAATATTCATCATGAAGCAAATCCAAAACATTAGTTATGAAGCGAAACGAAATATCCACTATAAATCAAACAAGGGGGAAATTTATGAAAAAATAACGACTACGGCTCCGGAGGAGGCGGAGAAGGAAAGGGGGCATGGAAATGGGCATAGAAGGCATTCTGTTGAGCCCGTGATGCTAACTGTCTTGCTTGAATGGCTTCCTGTTGAGCTAATATGGCGGCCTACTGAACTTGAATTTGATGGAGCATCTCACCGAGGCCATCGATCGAGGATGTGAGAGAGTTAATGCGGACTTTCAACATGTTGTATTGATGTTCAGTGAACGTGAAGCCACTCCCCGTAGATTGAAGGATATTGGATCTCGAAATGTCGAGAGGTGGGAGCCTCTGGGAGGTCATCGCCATCCCCTCATCATCCCCCTCGAATGGTAGAGTCAAAGGACCCGATCATTTTGTCTCCAATTTGATTAAGTCCGCAACATGTAATAATAAGGATTCGAATATAAATATTAGAGATAGCGTACTTTGTTTGTTATAATCAAATTCAGTGAACGTGAAGCCACTCCCCGTAGATTGAAGGATATTGGATCTCGAAATGTCGAGAGGTGGGAGCCTCTGGGAGGTCATCGCCATCCCCTCATCATCCCCCTCGAATGGTAGAGTCAAAGGACCTGATCATTTTGTCTCCAATTTGATTAAGTCCGCAACATGTAATAATAAGGATTCGAATATAAATATTAGAGATAAGCGTACTTTGTTTGTTATAATCAAAACATAAGATTGACCATAGGTCAACAATTTTCGATTTGGATAGAAGCAATAGCCGTATTCCTTTCTCGAGACCTTCACTACATTGGTGATGCTTTTAAATAGTGATATTAACGAAGAACTAGACTTGCCAAATATGGGATATAGGTAAATATTAATGAACTCTATATCGATAGTATTAATTGTGACTTGTGAAAGTGATCGCTGAGTCGATAAATAGTCCAGCGTTGTAGTACAACCATGGCATAGGAGATTTAAAACCGGTGTATTGTTATGTGTTTGGTCTCATTATTCCACGTTATAATGAGATGGATAATATTTTTTGGAAAATGTGTGATTAAAAAAAAGTTTTTGGATTTACGTTAATATTATTTTAATGAAAAATGTGTAATTGATAAAAAGAAAGATAAAAATGAATTATAATTTAAGGAGAAATAATGTGGGTCAAACGGGGTTTTGCTTTGCATTTTCATCACTTTGATGTTAAGTCTTGTTTGACATGGCTTTTAAAATGTTAAAAGAAACTTTTTAGATTTTTGAATCTGTTTGATTAATGTTATGAAAGTAATTATTTTAATTATAAAAACTTTTAGAGAAAATTGATCTAATTTGACTTACTTCCTCTAAAAGTATTTTCGAAATAGGGCATTCTTTCCAAAATTAATTTTCAAGCAAAAATAAAAATAATCTCCTTCAAAAACTCTCTACAAAAAGCAAGAATCTTGTCAAGTGGGTCCAAGTCATTCACGTTAACTCTTGAAGTCTTGAACCTGTACTTCTCTTTTAATTAATTCATGATAATTTGACTAGAACAAAACCTCTGTCGTCTTCAAACGCAATACCGACAGCTATTTAAGGTAGACTTTTCTAGCAAAACAATTTTTTAAGGTAACAACATGTGAAAATATAATATAGAAATCGACAAAAACCATTTATCTTTCTATCAGTTTGACCAAAAAAAAATTAGTATGGTACCTCAAGTTTTGGATAGGTCATACAGCCGATACGTTGATAATATTGTTAATTTAATTCAATTTAACGTGATCTTAGATGTTATTATATAACATGTGACTACGTGAGTTTAAGGTAACATCAGATTGAGCTATATTACGAACAGAACTTCGATGAATGTATAGAAAAAAAATAATCCATTTTCTAATAATTTTATTCTTCGGATGCTTGAATATTAAAGATGAACAAATTTTCTTTGAATTTATGTTGTGAGTCGAAATAACACCAAAATTCAATTCTGGAGTTGTTCTGCCTACTAAAAATTATAACCATTCAATTGTTACAAAATCGAAAAGTCAATAAGCACGAGCTAAATTTGGCGCCGTAGATGATTAATCTAAGTTAAAATTTTTATAATATTATGGAATCATGTCATCTAAAATCTTAAATGGTTAAAGTAAAGTATGTTTAATTATTTGAAGTGTATATGTTGATTTTTTTCTTGTATCTTTGACGTGGACAACAAATCTCGACTCCACTCACGTCCATGTTAGCTTGCTCCTGCACACTTGGACAATTGTTAGTCACATGCGACCTTCTCCGATTGTAGGGAAGTGGTCGCATGCATTCTGACGATCAAATCAGTCAATGAGATATTTATATTTGGGTGTTGAACATGCTTTAGACATAAGCCACTTAGGTGTTTGGGCACCTAGTGTGTGTATGAGAGTATAAAAATGGGAGAAAATAATCATACAAAGCTTGTAGTGTTTAGAGTTGCATTACCCTTCGAACGGCATAAGTTGTGAGCTTTTATAGTAATTGAGATGAAGTGGTAGTTGTTGGATGAAGAGGCACGTTGCTTCATCTCCTCATTCGAAGCGTCCTATTGTGTGCGTCATATAACACATACTAGGTCATGCATCATTTAATGCACTCTGAAAAGGTAGTCACTCTATGGCCTAAATCTAAATACTTAAGTAGTACGCTAATAAGACTTAACATTCCTCTATTATAACATGGGTCACATCAATCATTCTCAAAAGATCTTTATTTAGAAAATCTCTCGGGAAAATAAATATGAAATATGCTTCTTTATGGTTAGGAGGCTTCCACTTCAATAATGTAGGTTTCGGCCACTTATATAATGCTTTGCCTTGGGCAACTTATATAATGCTTTGGTTGAAGCGGTATATCACTTCTCTACTGTTGTTTTACAACAGGTGGCGCCTCGCTTCGATCATGGAGCTTCTGCTTACAAGTGGCACATCGGGTGAGGTGTTGATTCGTCATCTTTACCTATGACTTCAGTTCGATTTTTTTTATCGAGCGAGGTGTGGGCCTTGTTTTGGGCTTTTTCTTGAGCCATGGTTTGGAGGCGTAACAGTATCTTCAACATGATTTATCACATGGTGTCGTACTTATTTTTTTAGAACAAATGTTATAAAACAATTGCAGATGAGACTTGCACACACAATTGCATGATAGCCTAACACAAACAAAAAACTGTACATTAGTAGGTATACGAACATAATAAACGATTCAAGACGTGGATAGTGGTGCATTATAAGCAACATAAATTATTATTAAAACTAAGTTCACATGCTTTTTTTATCTAAGATAAGAGAAAGAAAGTTTTTGCACATTATTTATAAAGACTTTAAAAACTATATCCTAAACCTAACACCAACAAACACCTTTTCCTTGGTAGGTATGAGTATCATAAAGAAACTTCTAGTTATGTAACAATTTTTTATTTTTTTTTTATGTTAAAATCATAAATATATTAATTGTGAATCACATTTATGTCACTTGTTTATAAATTTCTAGTTATATCACAATTTTAGATATTGTCTAACTTGTTTACAAAAATTTGGGAATACCAACCCCAATTAATGACTCAGCAAACAAGACACACTCAATGTAAGTAGGGACGTTAAATGGGGTGAATCACTCATTGGCTTAATCCACAAACTAGCCAAGTAGCAAAAACCTCGTATCAAGTTGGCTAGCAATCTCAAGTCGAAACGTATTTTTTTATTAAAAAATATTGGCAAGCTGCTAGATTGCAACGTGGAAAACTAACCAATATTAAAAAATATTGGCAATTTGATTGCAATGGAGAATTGAAAATCGAATTTCAAGGTACAACCACTTTAAATTGCATTTACCTATCAAACGGACCCTAATATCTTTTATTGTTGTACTTTTTTCTTATGTATAAGAATCTTGTAGTTTATTGATAATCCCTAGTCAATCACCCCTCTTTCACAATAATAACCGGGACAATATTTTAAAAGGCGAACATGACTTAATTAAGCAAGCTTAGGCACGAGACTTAGAAAAAAAACTTTATAAATGCGAATGCGTAAAAAAAAATATTTTTGACCACCTAATACTGGTCATACTTTTCATTTTTTTTTTTAATTATTCTAAGGGTTGAATGAGATACTACCTCACCTCCTTGTACATAAACCAATAAAATAAGAATAATGTTATTTAGTACCACTAATACTATAACATCAATTTATGTGACGTTATTTAATAAGATCAATAAAAGTTACGATTAAGTGATTCATTTAATTATAAAAAAAATAAACAGATTAGATCAGTCAATAGCTGCCCAAAATACACATGTTTAGATTCAAAAAATGTCTTGTTTTTTCTAAAAAAATATTTTTTTAATTAAAAGTACAATCTAACGATGATCCACCGGTTAAATCATAACCCACCAATTGAACCACTAACCTAACGATCCGATGATCTGTCTGGATCGACAATCTAGTCGGATATCATAACAATAGTTTTATACAAAAATTTATGCAGTTATTGTGGAAGAAGTTATTTTTTGCTTTATAGGTAATGAGTAGCATAGGATCCCATAAACTTTAATGACTGGATGTGTAATTTCATAAAAAAAAAAAAGATGTGCCAATATAAAATAATATGTCCTTTGCACTATCCTGTGCCTTACCGTAGAGGATAGTATTCAGCCATGCATAGGAAAAGTCGGGATTCTTGATAACATGCGCACATGGTGCACTGTGTTCATCCGTTATCACCTCCATCGTCACTGTGTCTGTCTTTGCATTGTTCATACTTTCTCTCTCTAACAACTGAAAGTCTTCGCATTTTCTCTCTTTCTCTCTCTCTTTAAACTTCCATTATTGATCATCTCTCACACACTGAGTAACAACGATATGGATAGCCAAGATCACAAGATTTCCACTGGTTCTAAAGGTTCGTGTCTCTTTGTATTTTCAAGAAACTTGGTTTCGGAAATATTATCTGCTGAAATTTTTTTCGAATTTTCAGTCTTTTCTTGAAAGTATAATAAGTGGGTTTTGCTTTTCTTGCTTGGATTTTGGTGGGCTTTTCTCGGTTGTTAATCTGCCCCTCTGTATCTCTCTCACAAACACACGCAGAGAAACACATTGACTGACCCCTGTATAGATGTATAGTTTTATGAAATGATATGTACACCCTTCTGTTTAGTGTATTGATCGTCTATAAAGTGATTGCAGTAAAATCCTTCTATATAGTCTATGCTCTCACAGAACACACGCACAAACCCACAATGGGAAGAACTCTTTGTAACTGGGTAATAGGAAATCTTGACTTGTATACGATGTTGTTATAGGATCTTTTGACTTGTTAATTTGTAATTTTTATTTTCTGGGCCCGAATTCCCAATCTTGTTGCAAAATTAATGGTTTACTTTTTTCTCTTTGATTCTCGAAGGGCATGAGATTCATGGGTTTTACCTATGCCATAGATGTGGTTGGCCTTTTCCAAATCCGCACCCAAGTGCTAGACACAGAAGAGCCCACAAGAGGGTTTGTGGGAAAGTTGAAGGCTATAAGCTAATTGAATCGGAAGCTGAGGATCCCCATTTGGCTGTTTCAGAAGAGGAGCGTAGCTCAGATGAGGATCATCAAACCCCCAGTGAGATTTCTTGATTTTGTATTCATATTCTACATATGTTAGATTGTAAGCATTTGTTTGATTTTGATTCTTAAGTTAAAAATCTGGGATTTTTGTTGAGGAGCTGTTTGTTTGTAAAGGTACCAAGGCTGAGAAGCAAAATATCGAGGAGTTCAATAGTAGTGGTGGAGCAGGTGAAAAATCGAACAGATCGGAAGATGAAGTGTTTACAGATGCAGTCGCGGAGTTTTCAGATAGTGGAGTTAGTCCAGGTCTGGAGGAGCGTTTAGAGAGTGTTTCGGATAAGAATGTGGAAAAAAGAGTGGTGGATGATCTTAATAGGAACCAACTAATGAAGTCTGATGAAACTGCCAGTAAGCGTTTGATTATTTGGTCATAGCATCCACTGCTTTTCATTGTAAATTAACTTCTGATGTCTAGCATTATAATTTTGATTTCAAGCTTATTGCTATTTGTATCCACAACGGAAAATATACTAGTGGATTTTAGGAAGCAATAGTGGACATCATGCATATTATTCATATGAACTATTGCTTAAATTAAATGAATCTGAATGTGGAAATCTCTCATTCAGCATCCAAGTCCGACTTGTACTCCTCTATGTCTTGAAGGAACTTGAGTCCCTCCTCAGGATCTGTCCACATCTAGAGCAATGTTCTACAGTACTTTTAAATACTATATTATTGCGTTACCTAAAGGAAATGTATTTCGGGAAACTAAGGAGACTGAACTGAAACAAGGAATTTCAATTTTAAATACATTTGAATGAACAACTATCTGTTCGTTCCTGTTTTTATCTGAACTATGACTAAATACGAATGAGCATTCACTATTTCTCATCGCGTTTGATAAAAATGAGATTATAAATTATGAAACATTGATGACATGATTGAATATTGTTGGGCGCTGGGCCTTCGTTCAATTCATATAGGAAGTGGATGAGGACATTCTGTAATATGAATAATGCATATAAATGCACTTGAAATTTCAACAGGTTGGTTACTCTCTAGTGTTGCAGTTCAAGTTTTCATGTTAGTTCCAGTCTTGAAATTAGATCTCATCAAAGAAAGATTTGATGATTGCGAAAAAAAAATTTGTCATATTGCATAATGAAATTGAAAAAATAAAATAAAAAATTCAGTATGTTTTCCTCGTGTTCTTTATTATTCTTCATCTTTCTTCTTTCATCAAGCTTCTGGAAGACTTGTTAAATGTGTCAAACTGATTATCCAACTCACAACTGTCTTATACATACTAGTGTTTGTCATTGAATATAATTTATTTTCATATAATATCAAGTCCACTCCCATGACTGCAGAGACAACTGAACAACTGAATGACCCCACAAGCAGCAGCCAATCCTGCAAACTGGAATGTGCGGTGGACCAGTTGGAGGAAAGTATTGTTCCACCAAGTGTTACTACATCTGAAGCAGTTTCTGTTGGATTCACTAATGCTCTACAGTCTAGTCCTATCAAATCTGAGAGTCAAACTGATGTAATCACTGGTAATAAAAATGAAGATGGTGATAGAAAAATACAGCAAGAGCCTGTGAGTGCTGAACAGTTTGTAGATGCCAAAGGGGAAAAAGATGAGGCATATCTGAAAAGCTTAGAGTTTGTGACCTTGCACTCTGCAGAAGAAAAAAATTCAGATCTTAATGTGATAATAGTAGATAGAGAGGAAAAACTTTGTGATAAGTTGGATACTGAAGTGGTCAAACATGAAGTTTATCCTCAAAATGAAACTACTGAAAACTTGGATGCTTTTGCTGAGGTCAAAAAGGATGCTGATTCTGCCACAGATTTAAATGGTGAAAGTGACCACAAGTTGATTGAGGTATGCAAGTCAGAGGTTGGGCAGGAACAGATGCATTTGCTCTCTGCAAATTTACTAGGGGTAGATAACCCTGAAGTCATAATTGAAGATTTCAAAGATCATAAATATATTCAGTCTAAGCTTCCTTTGGACCTGAGCACTGCTGAAATAACAAGATCCGTAGAAGCTGTTGATGAATGTAATGTTGCAGAGGAGTATTCGATTGCCCATTCGGTTAAGCCAGGAGGAAGTATGCCTAGCTCTTCTGTAGCTTCGAGTGGTTTCAGCGCTGTGGAAGATAATCTTAAAACAGTTTCTGATACTTCCACATCGAGAGAAACAAGCGGAAGTGTTGAAACTTGTGGCTTAGAACTCCGTGAAGTTACCTCTGGGGCAGAGGACCATAAGATTGAAACAAACTGCAGTACCCAAGAATTGCAGTCTCATTCTGTTGACTCGTCTCAGAATGCTCTTTATGAGAATTCTCCAATTAATGGTTCTGATATCATATCTATTAACTCTTCTGCCAATGAGGAAATCAAGCAAGAAACCAACTTGCATGGAGGAGGTGAGAATGCTAGTAATTGTGACATGAGTAAGAGTGTGAAGGGTGTTATATTTGGAAATGAAAGGAGTGAAGGGGACTCTGAGGACATATTACGTGTTTATTCAAAATCAACCTCCGATAATGCAGAAAGGCCTTTTGCACCTAATGATGATCAAACTACCAAGACTCTTGTAGAAGACAGCAACCATTATGATGAAAAGTCTAGCAGTATGCTTTTCAATGCAGGGAATGGAAGTGAGGATGTTGGTGCCCAGGGTAAATTAACGAATAATGAAGAAGCAAAGAATGGTTATTTTTTGCAGTCACTGGATCCGGCTTATTTTTCAATTTCAGATCGAAGTGCAGAATGTCCAATTTCTGATGAGTTGGCACCTCTTCCCATAGATTCTGAATCTTTGAAACAAAATTCTGCTGAAGAAAATAGCTGTGCTGGTGATGGTGTTATAAAATCAGAACCTAAGGATGCAGTTGGAATGGGAGGTGGACTAAATCTTGATGGCAGTATTGTAATATCGAGTGAAAATCATGATAAACCTACCTCAAAAGAGCAAGAATCTGTGCCTGTAGGTCAGGAATGTTTAAATGAAACTTCTGCTGCTGTTGAGAACGATGTTAGCACATTAAAGTCTGTTGGCATAGATTCGGGTGTGAAACTGATTGACGATGGTGATATTGTAGCATCCGACAAGCATTCAACCATCTCATTTTCAAAAGAGCCAGGAGCTCCACTGTCAGATTCTGAAGTTCTAAACAAAAGTTCTGGTACTGTTGATGATACCATTATTTCTAATAATAATGGTGAAAAAGCGTCTGGTATTAGTTTTGAGCCTTCGCAAGATGAAGCTGATGACACGCTCACAAAACAGAAAGATGGGAATTCTTCAGTGTTTATATCAGGTGCTTCAAGTAGTCCAACTGAGAGTCTCGAAGGGAACTGGGGATCAGGTAAACTCTTTTGTCACTGTATATAAATATAAGAGAACCAAATTTAAATACAAGATAATAATAGGCCGATAAATTTAGTAGTTTGTCTGCTGGTTAGTGGTTGTAAGAAAAACAGCAATACAAAACCAGAAATTTTCACAAGAAATAAAGAAAGAATGAAACAGAGACAAGATTAACAAGCACAGAACGCAGAATTTTTTGTGGTTCAGGAACTCCCCTACATCCGCAGTGGGACCAGATTTATTTCTTTTATTCAGAACCAGAGGCTGAAATATGGAATTCTCCAAGAGTAAATACACACTAGTTTCATTCTTCTATTTTTACTAACTTCCTAGTCTTCACTTAACTGTAAATTTCTCTGAATAATCTGTTCTCTAAGTGTGATCCAAATCATAACAAATATCCAACTTCGGATCACAAATCCCAGATGCTGGTCCTGTAGTCTCTTCCCGTCAACAGGGCTGTTCAATCTCTCTGACATTCACCAAACTCAAGCAGTGATTACATGATGTCAAAGCTATGATGTCTCATATAAAAGCAGCCTTAATACTTAGTTCTATCATTGAACATGTGATTCTTTGAGAGATACCTTCAACTTTGACTAGCACACCAGACTCTGCCATTTACTTCTTGATCTTCTAACGTAGCACTTTTATTGCTTTTGTAAGAGCAATATATACAACTTTCATTGTTGACGATGCCACTATGGATTGAAGATTAGCTTTCCAGCTTACAACATTCCCATGCAGGGTAATATACTATCCAGCCAGTAATCTTCTTTTGTTTAAATCTCCTAAATCCTCTGCAAAATCGGAATTTACTTTATATACTATACCTGTTAATTTTCTGTGCTTGACCATACTCTAAACTAACTTCTCGTGTTTGTTCGAATACTGAAGTACCCATTTAACTGCCTGCCAATGGCTTTTTCCTGGCTACTTACCAAACTTGCTGAATGTGATGCCTGGTCCTCTGCAAACCATGGCATACATCAAATGTTTAGTGGTCCTACTCCTAGAGTAAGGAAAATCAGCTGTATATATCTCTGCTTCTTCAGTGCTGGGTGATTGAGTTGCTCAGAGTTTAAAATGTGTTTCCAAAGGGGTTCTAACCTGTCTTAGCTTCAACCACACCGAATTGCTCTAGAATTTTCTTCAGATACCCTTCTTATGACAAATATAGAAAATCTTCTATTCTTTTTCTGCAAATCTCCATCCCAAGGATCTTTCTGCAGTTCCCAAGCCCTTCATTTCAAACTCCGAGCTCATCATTACCCCAGATCCTTTATTGCTTCATTATCTTTACATGATATAAACATGTAACTTATAACTAACATATATAAACAGATAGATGAAAAAAGCGTCATTTAGCCTTAAAACACAATTATTGAAATTGTTTCTCTAATAGGCATTCTTCAACATGAATAAGCAAAACATTTTTACTATTGTCCATCCTTACATGTTATAAGCATGTCATCATCAAATAGAAGTATATGGATAAATTTAGCATCGGCAAGCCTTTCAAAATGAACCCATCTATCAGAATTGCTCCTTCCATAGGCATTTAATGACATTAATGTCTCAAACCATTAATAAAGCTGTCTAGGCAAGTGTTTGAACCCATACAATAATTTTTCTTTAGCAACACACATACTTCTCCTTTCGAACCCAAAACCCAATTGGTTGCTGCTTAAAGATATTCTCTTTGAGCTCCCTGTGTTTCACACCCATGTGCTCCAAGTCTAGATCATATCTCTTCTCAATTGCTTACTAAGTTTTGATTGATGAGTGCTCCAAGTCTAGATCATATCTCTTCTCAATTGCTTACTAAGTTTTGATTGATGAGTGCTCAATAATGAGCGAAAATATTTCATTAAACTCCCACCCTTCATGTTGTGTAAACCCTACTTTGGTTTGTCCACCAGATCCCAAGTTCCATTTTGTGTGAGGAACTACTTTCGTCTTCCAAGCTGCAATCTGTGTATGCTTTTCTTCATTGTTTATTGCTTCACTTAAAGTCTCCGGATCTTTACTCGAATCATCGAATATTCCTGTCAAAGCTATGATATAAAATTAGCGTAACCAGATCTTTAAGGTTGGCTAACCTCCCTTGTAGTTCCATCTACGGTAAGGAAATAATCTGGCATTTTTTATGATCGTTTAGGCTCCTCAAGTTGCTCTTCATTATGATCAGTTTCTTGAGGTTACTCCACCTCCCAGATTGAACTCTCATGTTGTGAGAGTTATGTAGGGAGATGCAACCACTTTGTCCATAAGATATAGCTGATGGGAGAGGTGAAATCCCTGTCTCCCAGAATCAGGCTTGGGAGCCCACTCTGTTTGGGCCTAACTTCGAAAGGCACCTTATGAAGGTGCCATTTGCCACACCCAAATAGAGACTATATGCCCACCTGAATTTCAAGCATGCACTTGCATTCCATAGAAATGCTCCAGCATTGACTTGAACTCAACACCTCTAGCTCTGATACTAACTGATGTAGGGAGGTGCAACTAATTTGTCCAAAAGCTATGGCTGACGGGGGAGGTGCAATCCACCCTATATCACCCAGAATCAAGCCCGGAAATCCATCTCAAGCCCACTCCATTTGGACCTCACTTTGAAGGACACCTTATGAAGGCCAAATAGCAACTACAGGCCCACCCCATTTCAGAAATTGTAGCCCATTGGATCATGCATTCAAACAGACCAAGTTTCTTTACAAATCTGGGATGTACTTTTACATCAGTGATCATCTTTTATTAAACCATTTACCAATCTGATTCTAATGGTGCCGATTTCTATGACTTTACTAGCCACATTATTTACCATTAGTACCTTTCCATCATCAATGGACTTGTGCAAAACATATCATAGTCGATTTGGGATCAAATGAAAAGAACACCCAGATCTAATATCCATTCCTCACCATGCCTTTCAGTAGAGAACTTGGATCTGAGGTTTCAATCCTGTGTGCATCTGTCTTTCATATTATGTGATAAATTAGATGATGGCTCGATGTTGCATGTCATACAATGCCCTATTACTGTGTAATAGATGAATTCAGTCGTTCTAATTCTGTTGCTTCATATGATTTATTAAACAGTCCTTTCCTTGCAATCTGACCCAAGAACTGCTGCCGAAACAAATTCCCATGCAGCAGAAAAGTCAGAAACTAATATTCAGAAGCAGGAGGCTAAATCCACAGAAGGCCATCGTCACAAGTCAGATGATTTTGAGCCTCCAACCTTCAGGACATTGGTCCAGTCTGCAGATAATATTAACCAGAAAGGTTCTGCTTCAGAAATTGAGATAGCTCAGAATGCACAACAGCCGAAATCTGAAGCTCTTCCACAAGGCTGGTTCCCTTCCATAACAAATGTAGTGAACGAATCAGAAGGTCGGAAGAAAAACGAGGAGATTATTGCCAAAGTGACAAACTGGAGCTCAGGAAAGCAACACAATCCACTGAAAAATCTTCTGAGTGAATCCAAGTCTCCTAACCCAAAACAAGTGCCTGCTGCAAATCAGAAAGACGAGAGTGCCATGAAAGATAATGATCGAGCAGCAACCACTGTGAATTCGACTTTAGGTTCTGGAGCACCCAATAAAGAAATGGAGGAGTGGAACTCTCCAGCAAGGTATCCGTCAGAGA
The DNA here is from genome assembly GCA_903798355.1 of Fraxinus baroniana. Lineage (NCBI taxonomy): Eukaryota > Viridiplantae > Streptophyta > Magnoliopsida > Lamiales > Oleaceae > Fraxinus > Fraxinus baroniana. The sequence continues at coordinate 17,259 of CAIGRO010290313.1, forward strand.
TTAAGAAAGAGAAGAAGAAGGGAAAGCCGTATTGGGTTCCATTTGTATGTTGTTCTTCTGTGCATAGGGACTTGTAATCCCTTGGTTTGCATTGTAGAGATGAAGATATATGAGGAGAAATTCCACTATACTTCGTTATATGTTATTGTCTAACTGGTGGATTATGTGTGCAGTATATCCTTTGAGTTTGTTAGTGTGCATTATAAATTCAATGTAGATATTTTTGCCTTTTTATTTGGATCTGATGTCAATGTCAAATGAATAAAACCTGCTTCTAATATGATTTTTCATGTTCTTTTTCTTTTTATCTCTGTTGGATTTAGGCAAGGGCAGAACTAGAATGTGCATGATGAAGTGATCCAAGATCAACTGTAGTCTATGAGAAAATATTATGTCAATATGTTTTAAATTTGGTTTCTAGTGCATTTCCTCACCAATCTTTCACAAAGGTAACAAATATACCTCTAACCAATTTTATTGGCATAATTCATCTCCAACCTTTCAAAATTTAGAAAAGTATGTTCCTCTTGACGAATTCCATCTAATTTGATTGCAAGGATAGCATAAAATATCAACTTCATCCATTAATTTAAGTAATGTAAAGAAGAAAAACAATATAATTGATTTTTAAATTAGAAGAATAGAGAATTTTTTATTTAAGGTTGATGGGTATGGTTGGTTATCAATTTTAAGGATGGGACGGAATTGGGTGTTTTCCCTTTTTATTATTTCTTCTCTTACTCTTTATTATTTTTGTTTATTTGTTTATTTTTGTCTTCTTTTTATTTTCTTTATTTATTTTAAATTAGCTAAGGATAAAATGATCGTTTTACTTAAAAATTGCCACAAAAGGACCATAGGCTCAGAAGATTTGGGATCTCAATTGCTAGAAATCAAGGGTTCGGATCCATAGTCACAATCTTAAAACATTTGGGACGCCAGATGCAATTTACCCAAAGTACAATACCATACTACCATTATCCCCCGTCTAAGCTCACTTGGCAGCTACTAAAACCTTCAATGGCCGTATATTCTCCCACTTTCCGGTATTATCACACATCATCTTCTTCTTCACCATATTATGGAGTGGCAAAATCCCAATACCGCCCATCGTTAAAATATTCGCTTCCATTAGCGAAAACTCAAGATTACTCGACTGTTTTTAAAACTAGAAAAACCCATCAGAATCAAAGGCCTTTTCTTGAAAAGCTCAAAGGACAGCAAGGTTTTGACCCAGTTCAGATGCTAAAGCAAGACGGGGACTGGAGCAATGAACAATTATGGGATGTTGTTAAATTTCTCAGACAGACTTCAAGGTCCAATGAATTTCTTAAGGTACGTCTCTATTTCCTGTTAAAACTTTGTGTTTTTATCTTCTGACCTGATAAAAATTCATTGATGTACAATATCACATGGGTGAGAATGTTTCGGAAATTTTTGTCATTGGACTAGATTTAGCATTTTTTTAATTTTAATTTTAATTTATTTATTTATTTATTGAGAAAATGCATCTAAAATTGAGTAAGGAAACAAATTACTGAAAGGCTGTTGCTATTCATGACTTACGGGCTACAGCTAATGTCTACTACACTGTAAACTATAAATGTATATTTCACTGCAATTATATGCATAATTGTTGTCAATTATGATGTGGAAAATGCAGATCTTGGTATAACTTGGTATGATCTTTCTACCCTTAGAGTTTCCTTGTCCTACTTTTTATATTAATGATGTGATGCTCAATAGTCATTTGAACTATAAGGTTTATAATATGCTTATTATTGTGATCACCAGGAAAAGGGGTGGGGGGGTTACTCCTAAATTGTTAGTTTAAAGATTTTACTACAGTGAAATCGTTTTCTTTTATTTTATTACTATTATTATTATTATTATTTTAATTTGAACCCAGTCACTATTGTTGACCTTAAAATTCTGATTAACAAATTTTCCTCACCTAGTCAGGATTTTCTCCTCCTAAACCCACTAACCTGATGCTCAAACAGGAGGAAAAGGAGAAATGGTTATTTGGGAGGAAGCTACTCAATTTTAGCATGTTGTAATACTTCCCTGGTCACACCTATTTATAGATTTTTGGCCCGAACTTGGGGTAAATGGGTCTTTTTGTTAATGATACGTGGCAGCCGTTGATAGTTTAACTGAATCTTTGTCAAAACTTATTAACAATTGGATTGGTCAAAACTCGGGTTAAGTCATTACTGCCAATGAAAGAAGATGAATGTCTTCGCCTTTTTTTACCGAACACCACGTGTGCCTGGATGGCGGGTTCAGTGCTACTTGTAGCTTAATAAAAAAAAATGAAGTACAAGAGAGATGCAGGAGACCTAAATACTCACCACTAGAATTACATAAGAGAACAAGATGAATGCTTAAATGAAAACTTGGAGATACCATCTCTATTACACATAAACACAATAGTAACATAACAATCTTTGTCTTTACTTACTGATATATGAAATCTGCAATCTGTCCAACTGAAGCAACCCATATAATTTTGTCTCTAACCAATGATAACTACATTGCTGCCCTCTTCATTAACCCCATTATTTGCAAGATGGTCTGCCACAACATTCCCCTCACTTCTATACAACATGTATGCCAACAAATCCCTAACAGCTGGAATGATACTTTGTAGATACACACTGTATAGCAATAGAGGATCCCTTTCCATTCAAATCTTATAAAATCCATGAAGATGAGATTCTTTAGCCCAGTAAGAAGCACTCTAAGTCGGTTTCATTGTTTGAACAGTGGTCATAACTTTTATAAAATGCCATTACCATTTTCCCATCATGGTCTTGAATATGTCAGTTTATAAATGCATAGAAGGGCATACTGGAATAACACAATCAAAGAGACCATTTGACATATAGTTAAGTTAAAGCTGTTTTTCAGTTTCAGTTTCTCTATCCTTACAGGGCCTTCATAACGATTTCCTCCAGCAACATAAGTGGGGCTGAGTTCTGATATTGATGACAAATAGATGGACCTTTCATTCTTGTGATACTTCTGCTGGATAATGAGCCAATAAGAGTTGAAGAGGTTGAAGGAACAATAAGAGGAGAGAACGTGCGACTAGAACTCTACGTGTTTCTCTCTCTCTCTCTTTTTTTTTTTTGTTGTGGTCAGAGGAGGTGTGCAGAAAGTAGAAAATGCACCTTTTCAACGCTAAAACAAAGGAGTAGTGTCAAGATGAGGGATGATGAATTTGGATTAAGATTAGGCTTATTCTTTCTCTCATTACCTGTAGACAAGAAATGGAAGAAACTGCATGCAGTGTCACAAATAGACATCAAACTTATTTTAGATTCACATATTTATGAATTATACATCGAGAATATCAGCTGCCTATACTTTTCTAGAAAACGAGCTTTAATTTGATGTTCTATATTGTTAACAGGTATTTGACTTGTGGAAGTCTATGGAAAAATCAAGAATCAATGAAGCCAATTATGAGAAGATCATAGAGATTTTAGTTAAGGAGGGACTGGTAGAAGAAGCTGAAATATGTCTAAGAGAAATGAAATGCTATGGACTTCGACCTTCTATAGGTATATACAATTCTGTAATTCATGGCTTTGCTAGAAAGGGGACTTTCGACAATGCTATGTTTTATCTCAAAGAGATGGAAGATGGTGGTGAGAAGCCAGATTCTGAAACGTATGATGGTCTAATACAAGCTTATGGGAGCTATAAAATGTATGATGAGATAGATCAATGTGTACGGGCGATGGAGTCTACTGGATATTTATGTGATCATATTACTTTTAATTTGCTCGTTAGAGAATTTGCAAGAGCTGGATTGCTCCAAAAGATGGAAAGTATGTATAACAGTCTCTACAGTAGAAGAATAGGTTTGCAAGCTTCTACTTTGGTTGCAATGCTTGAGGCATATGCAAAATTCGGGATCTTGGATAAGATGGAAAAGATGTATCGACGGATTTTGAACTCAAAGTCTTCTTTGAAAGAGGATGTAATTCGAAAATTAGCTGCAGTTTACATTGAGAATCGTATGTTTTCTAGATTAGAAGGTTTGGGACTTGATCTTTCTGCAAAAACTGGTTGCACTGATCTAGTATGGTGTTTGCGCATTCTCTCACATGCTTGTGTTTTGAGTAAAAAAGAAATGTATTCCATTATCCAGGAGATGGAATCACATGAAGTGCCGTGGAATGCAACTACTGCAAACATTCTCTCTCTAGCTTATTTGAAAATGAATGATTTTAAGCATTTGAAAGTATTGCTTTCAGAACTACCATCTCGGTACGTAAAACCTGATTTAATCACTGTTGGAGTACTGTTTGATGCGTGCATATTAGGATTTGATGGGGCATCAGTTAAAAGTACTTGGAGAAAAATGGGATTTCTTGATGATGATGTGGACATGAACACTGATAGTCTTGTTCTCTCTGCATTTGGTAAGGGACAATTCCTTATAAGTTGTGAGCAGATGTACAGGTCCCTCAACATCAAAAGTAGGACGAAAGGAGCATGGACTTATGGCCGACTCATCAGTTTGGTAATTAAACTGAATAGGGATCAAGTGGGGAGTTGGAGCAGATTTAAACAACATTCTGATTTCACCATGAAATAACAGTCTTAGAGTGGATTGAGTACCGGACTGGAAACAGGCCACATGCCTTTCTAGTCACCGGAGAAAATCTCTCTAGTGCATTGAGGCTTCTAGTTAATGCTCTGTTCCACCTTGAAACTTTGGCATAATTTTGTAGTCATCGAATTTATCTTGAAGACAACCCCTGTGTGTTGAAAGCAATTGCACTCATTGGAAGACTGTTAGGACTTACAAGTAAGACTGATAATTGCTTTCGCTTACCTTGAGAGATTATATTGACGGGTTTACCAAAATGCTTCCTGTGCTGATGTTTTAGTGCTTGGCTTCTGCTAGTTGAGGAGAGATTGCTCATGATTATCGATATCGCATCCTGCATAGAATTTGAGGATGGACAATGCCATTCTTTTATAAGGAGTGGACAAACGAATTGTTTTACACAAGTAGCTTGGAATTTATTCTCTCGTCTGTGAATTAGAACAGGAGGGAATTGAGCCAGGATGTAAATGGCAAAAGAAAGCTCAAGATTTCCTGAACTGCAGCACCTTATTTGTCACAGAATGTGTCCCTTTCAGTTTAATTTTCTTCAGACCTCTGTGATGATCCTTTTGAGAAACAGTTTCTGAATAAAATGGGGTTGCTTTTCCAACAATTGGTTTCAACTCCCTTTTTTGACTGAGGTGAACATATAGAGATGGTCAGTGGTCTAGCCATCATCAGTTGACCACTGCCTCAGTGCCTCCCCCCTCCAGCGTAAGAAAATAAGAAGAAAATGACTGGCATTCACATATGCTGACAAATAGGCATTTTGGCTTCAATATTTGCTCAGAGTTGTATCTGCTAGAAGATAAGGCTGTTGTACACACAGATAGCCAAATGCTCTACACCATGGTAGAAATTCTGTGTTCCAAGATATTAGAAAGATGCTGAACTCAAATATGAAATGGTAGCACAAGGCCGTTTGAGTTGGTCCTGTGTGGGTTAGGCCATGTTGTTTGAGTTAGTAATTTCAAATACCGGTGGACCAATAAAAAATCTATGCATTGTCAGTTGAATCTTCTTCATTGTATATTACTGTGTAATGAGGGTCAGTTTTCGCATATGGAATCTATCTTAACGTAGAGAGAACGAGTCCTTAAAATTTTAGATTTCTTGTTCCTCGAAGTTTGCAACTCCATTGCTGTAATTTCTCTGTTAGAAATTTGAAATTAAAACTGAGAGCCAGTTAATTTTATTAAAAAAAAAATACATATCTAAATAATGTACAAATGTATAATTTAAATAATTTTTAACTGACATGTCCGCATTCTGCTAAAATTAGTTGTCATCCGTTCATAGTTTATATCCATGATTTATACTCTACAAAATCCCATGTTAGAAAATACTTGGACCGTTATGAGTTAAGATTGTGGGTCCACCCTAATGTGAAATGTTGTAAAAATTACAACACCTTAATGATTGTACACATAGCATTGTTGATCCTTAATCAGATTCAGGGTTTGTATTGGGTCAACACATCATCACGTGACAGGAGGGAAGAAAAAAGTGTATATGGCAATTCAACGGGAAATTATTGAAAATAGCCTAAATTCAACCATACCCTTTCCAAAATACCCTTTGACTATTTAAAGGTAGTAAACTACCAAAAATACCCTGAAATATAGAATTTACATCTAAAAGTCATCATAATATAAGGAAAATAACA
>CAIGRO010290373.1:0-14987 GCA_903798355.1 Fraxinus baroniana
AATTTATTACAAGTGCCTCTGTTCGTATATATACTTTATTCTCTCTAAGTCACTGTCTCATCAATGACCGTAGATTAATCAAAGCATGGGTGTTCAATAAAATAGATGATTCTATTTACATATTTGACAAAAAATAATTATATTTAAGTTGATCAATCATATTCGATCTACTACTGTTTTTCATTCATTATTTATATATTTGTAGGATTCACAAATTATAGTCACTTGAATTTTAAATTAAACATACCCCAAACATGATAAACTAATTGGATATCATTTGATTTTTTTTATAATAAAAAAATCAATTGAATATTCGATAGTAAAGAGTAGAGTTAACGAGAACCGACTAAAATGTGTGTGTCATCTTTTGCGACTATTTAAAATTTATACTACACATGATATAACCGATCATAGAATTATCTATTAATATTATTTCATACAATTTAAAAGACTAAAATGTAAAAGAAAAAAGAAGAGAAAATCGACCATGTTCTTTATTTCAATATAAGAACCCCATATTGCACTTAGGGTTGGGCGTGGGTCGATTCGGTTCGGTTCTAAAGAGAATGGAACCGACCCAAAACTTTCGGGTATTTAATAAATGGAACCGTCGGGTCCAAATATAATTATGGAACCGTTCGGGTTCAGTTCGGTTCTGTACCATAATTAAAATTGCTGACAGGTTAATAGAATTCTTGCACAACACCTATGCTCAGTACCCTCACATAACAAATTCATGGAGTCTATCGAGCCATTTACATTACACATCCCAATATCAACTAAGTTCTAAGAACCATTTCCAATTCGTTTTGTTCTCCGCATCTACCATAGTTAAAGTTACATAAAACATACAGTTATCGGCATCAATACCTACTACAGCCAACAACTGCCCACCGTGTACATTTTTTAGGCAACATCCATCCAAACTAATAACTTTCCTACACCCAAATCTAAAACCTTCTTTGCAAACCCCCAAACATATGTATATTCTTTTGAATGTATGATCTTGCCCTTCAATTTTTATTGTTCTACCAGGATTAGTTCTTTTCAACTTCGTACCATAGTCCTAAATGATCTTTAACTGTTGAGCCACAATTTCATTAACAACTTCTGCACATTTAGCTCTTGTCATATAAAATTGATGCTTAAAGATATCATACATGAAATCCTCCTTCACTATTTCTATAAAACTATTCATAAACATTTTTTGATTAGATCTGAACTTCCTTATATAATTTTTTGCCAAGTAACCAACATGTACTCTTATATTATGCCACACCATTGTGCATGTATGTTTATCTCTAAATGTTTTAATCCTGAACTTTTGTCTGGTTGTTGGTAGGCATACAAAACCTATGAACAATTATCTTGACATTTAACTCGTAGTCATGTTCCTTCATTCTTTACATATTAGACAAGCCTTGCATTTTTAACTGAATATTGTACAACTGCATCCCTCAATATCTTTATGTTGTCAAACTTCATAAACCCCAACATCAATAGAACTCCTTGCATCCACTTCTATTTCATCAGTTACACCATTACTCTCAACCTCATCCACAATATACAAGTCATCACCTTCTGGAAAATCATCATAAACCTCCACTGCATATCATACATTATGCTCAAACTAACATGTAGTTTTCCTTTTTCTTTCACCTCTTCTAACATCTCACCAGTGTCAACATCAACCACTGTCATGCCCTACTTTTTCGTCCCATGGAAATTCCAACATTTCAACTACGAGCACACACCACATCTTAGCAAGTCTGTACTCATCAAGCAATCTAACTACATTCATAAAGTCTCATCTTTCATTAGTTAGAATGATGCCTCACTCAATCTCTTCTTATCAATCTTATACACGTACCTCATTTTCTCAAAATAGTCAGCATCTTCATAGCATTGTTCAGGAGAAATTTATTAAACCAATCAGGGTGCACGTAGTCTAGATAGGTTATTTTCCCATGCTTGTATACAACATTTCTTATCTTTGTGAGAAAAACACTGCCGTAATGTAGCTTTACAGTGAAATAACTTGAACTTTCACAAAAAAAGAAAAAAAAAAAAATTAACAACAAACTGCCATCTACACCAAACCCTAGTTGAATGAAATGAATGCAAAAGTAGCGCGAATAAATATTACAAATTTTATGATTCTAACTCAATGACATGTTTAAAATTATGAAAATATGCACTATATGATCACACTTCACAACCCACTTTGAGGCAAAACATGTCTACAACCAGGAATTTTGAAAAAAAAAAATTAAAAACTTACCGTATATAGGTTCAAGAAGACAGCCTTGTAGGTGGCATGCAAAATCTTCTAAAATTTCATAGATTGTTGGATATTTTTGTTCGATATTGTAGAAGATAAGTGTTGGGGTTTGTATCGTGAAAGAAAATGGAAAGGGAGTGAGATTATAACTGAAAAATTGATTTTGAAAAGAGAGAAATAGAATTGGAAGAAAATGCTCATGTTTAAATTAGTCAAAATTTGCCTTTGCCTTTTTTTTTTTTTTTTAATTCCATTTTTTAGGTCAACTGACGGTGGAACTAGCGTTTGCCGTCATTTAGGACTGTATCTTCGAATTTTTCTAAGGTTTGAGACATGTGGTTGCACAACCTGCAAGTTGAAATAAAGCTTGCAAAAAACAAAAAAGATTTGGGACTGCGGCTGCAATTCTTCCCAAAACAAATGCTTTTTCTTGTAAATAATGAAGGATGTATTTTTATTTTTATTTTTTTCTTTTCACCTTGGTACTTTATTCGGATGTGACTTTAGTGGCCTCTCAAAGTCTCTGGCTGTAGTGGGGATCAATCACTAATTTGTTGAGTTTTTGCCCCTCTAAAACAAGAAAATTGATTTCAATGCTTATCTTCTATAATGAGCAACTCAAGGATTCAACCAAGACTAAAGACTGTGTAATAAAACCGCAACAAATTAATGGATGAATAGACTAACACCAAAATGATAAAACCATAAATATTCACTTGCACCATTTTGCAACATATTTGATTAAAAGTCCTTTTTTTCTTTTTCTTTTTTTTCATTTAGCACCAAATGTTGTTAAGGGTATTATTATTATTATTATTATTATTATTATTATTATTATTATTATTATTATTTGTAATAAACTTTAATGATGTAATCCNTGTAATAAACTTTAATGATGTAATCCACAACAATCGAGGAATGAATTAATTGAACTTCAAAATGCATTAATTGAACATTTGTGGGATGAATATACAAATTTCGATAATTAAATTAGAACACTAGTTCGACTTTGTCATATCATAATATTAGGATTCGAAATGTTCTACATTATTTTTTAATAGCATAATTTAATATTGTCTTAGTTATGGTATTTTTATTAATTGTACTACATTTTTTAAATTTATTAAGGAATTCAATATTTCTGTTAATGAAACGTAATTATTTATGTAGTAATTTATGTACTAGTAAATTAAATAAATAAATAATTTTTCAAATATATAAATTATTAAGAATAAAAAATGAAGAAAATGATTAAAATTGTTCATTTGTCTCAACTTTTGGTGTAATGGGTTGGAAATGATTTTTAGTTTGGTGCAAATTGGTGAAAAACTTGTCTCAAATTTTGGTGCATGATTGGAAATGACATTATTTAAATTGAAGAGATCTTTATCACTTGGATAAATCCAATACAGTTAAATTTCAAGAATTTATTAATAGCATAATACAAAAAGGTCAACCTGTAGTCATGACATGTAAGAACATATTATTTGAAGAACCTTACATTTTGTAGGGCTTCAAGCTTTCTCTGCAACGCCTCGTGCTCTGCCTGAATACGAAATGGAACACCTTGCTTCGGGTACACATTGTTTTGAGCCAAATCTTCATCGATATCGCTTGAAGTCGTTGCAGAGGGGATATAAGTCTGTTTAGCTAAGAACAATGTGTCATCTAGTGGTTCTTACCTTAGTCTCTATACTTGTACAGTGTTATATCAATGAGTTAAAAAATAGAGAAGTGCTAGGCTACCAGATTCATTTTGTCAGATATTTTACAAACTATCTCACAATACATGAGCGGATGGGTGTTTTGGAAGTATTTTTTTAAAGAGGTGGGTCCGCATGGGACCCATCTCATGTGAGGTGAGGCCTCTGCCAGGCCTTTTACAGGCCTGGTAGAGGAGATTAATTGTAAAAAATATTGTCATTCCATAGTGTAGCATGTCAAATCATCAATAGTAAAATCTTCATATTTGTCACGTTTATATTATGGACATTTTGTCATTAATATGCTATACACAATACCATATAAACATATCAAGGAGTTGTTTGACAATTTTTTTAAAAAAAGAAAGTTTTAGCCAATTTTGATATAAGTTGACGAAGTATATGATTGAAAAGTTAATAAAAATTGTGAGTCTTATAAAATTTATAATTAAAATTAATTGTTAACTTTGATCTGAATATTTTAGCAACTTCTAAAACTTTCCGAAACAAGCACTGAAAAATTATTCATGTACAATAACAAAAATTCATTTTGGCATTAAGCCCCTGTTTGACCTACATTATTTGTTTCATTCTCATTTTTATACTCATTTTCAACCACATATTTTTCAAAAAAAAAAAATTATTTTCATCACGTCAATAACTTTTCCTTCTTTTTCAATCACATATTTCTCATTACATCATTTTAAAAAATATATATAATCTCTCATTTTAATATGCACCAAACACACTCTAAAGATAGAGAGCGGATATGTTAACATAGAGATCCCAAGATTGATTAATGCCCTTTCACCTACCTTTTGTAGTATCTATTCGACCCCTTCCAGGGTACTATAATTTTTTCTTTTGGATTTATTATGGGCCTAACAAGGGCAAGCCCATCGTAATACCAAATAAAATAATTGAAAAAAAAAATCATATATGCCCTAAGATATATAAAATATTTCAATATATATTAAAACGCTATATAATATACTACATAACACCAAAAATAAAAACAAAACATATTGGGTTTGAAACTTTTCTAAAATTATTAAGTTTGTAATTAAAAACAACTAACAAAGTTTTATGTTAAATATAACATGTATAATAGTTCTACTGCACCGCTAAAAGAGTTGGTATGTGGTAAAGTTCCCTCATAATAGAAGTAACAACACGCTTATTGTATGAAGTAGTAATAGAAGCAAATACACTCAAGAAACGTCCTTATTTCGTGAAATTAAAGCATCAAGTTTACACGTTTTAGGTAAGAAAAGAATATGTGTGACCTAAAAGGAAGGCATGTTTGCTATTTGGGACGAATGCTTATCATATGACCAACATGGTTTATGCTGCTAATTTTGTAACGACTACTTTTATCACATGATCAACAAAGTCTCTAACTCTAATTTCATAATGCTTACTTTTATCACAAGACCAACGTGGTCTCTACATTAATATCATAACTCATACTTTCATCACATGACAATCGCGATCTCTTCTGCTAATTTCATCATCTTCTCCGCATGTTGTATATGTCATTGACTATATCATATAAAGTCTTAAAGTGCTTGACTTTTTAAATATAAACTTGATTTATTCTTATTTAAGAAATTTGTATATTAATAATACTTGAATCTAGTATCTTTACCTTTATGTCTTTTGTGCTGTACTAGTGATATTAATCATCAAGAATTAAGCAAACATGCATTCCTTAAGTTATAAACAATTTTTATAGCATTTTTCAACAAAGGGAATAGATGGACATTATATACATATAAACCAATACCAAAAATGTTCAATGCTGCACTTGTAGAAGGCATTATAAATATGCAATTAATATTCTTAATGTTTTATTACCATTAATTAACATTATTGAAAAATCATACCACATGGTGACAATGTGTTGGGCTATAGTGGCCCTTTTCATGGTCTTCCATCTTGTTATGTTGGATGGCTCCCATTGAAAGGGAATACAATACGGTAGGAGTAATAAATTGGAGTACATTGAGTTGGACTAAACTTTTCTCAATTGGTCAACAAACCAAGACCATGGAGTGTATAATAAATTATCGCACCATTAGGTTGGACTAAATATTATCTCAAAATATCAACGTGTTGGGGGAATGTAGGGGAAAAAGGAAAAGAAGGTAGTTTTCTTGAGGAAGGTTTCTTCACATTATTTTGAAAGAACGTATTCTTGAATAATAGATTGATGGAAAATGTGTGGTTGTAAAAACAAAAAAAAAAAAAAGTTATAGATGTGGTGGAAATATTATTTTATTGAAAAATGTGTGGTTGAAAATGAGTAGAAGAATGAAAATGAAAAAAAATAATGTGGTTCAAACAAGGATTTAGCATATATTTTATGACATTTTTGACATTATAATATATATTTTATTTTACATTTGGCGAAGTCCAGTTGGTAGTATACCAACTATTAATCCCAATGTGTTAAATTGTTCATCATATCTATAATATATTAAATATCATATCAAGTGAAAATCATTATTTGAACGATTATAGCCATATTATAATTCAATTATTTTAATAATATCTTATTTTTCTTTTTTCAGTACGTATTCAATTTATAAATTATAATAAACACTATAATTAATTAACATTTTCATTCATTTAACTAATATTAATTAGAATTTCACATTAAAATTCACGTCCATGTCCCTTTTATTAATTTTCAATTAATTAACATTATTAATTTTCAATTAATCAACATTCTCATTCATTTGATTAATGTAGTTTATTATTCACGTCAATGTATGTTAATTAGCATCCAGTTTCATTGAATTAGAAGTTAAATTATATTCATTTAATATAAATGATTTAACATTCATTGTCAAGTATATATTCCCTGGTATTAATTATAAATGAATTAACATTTATGTTAATTCATGTATCGTATTTGCATTCACTTTCATTTATGCATTTAATTATAATTCTAATACTCATATTCAAATATACATTTCAATATTTATGTGCATGTATAATAATAAACATCTATTTCAAGGGCTTGCATCCTTTATATTTATATCAAAAGAGTAAGTAAAAGGTCAAATATTAATTTAACGGCACTTATAAAACATTTAAAATAATGTGCAACGCACGTTCACCCGAACTAGTATATATAAATGTGCTAATTTGGTCTTGTAATGAAATGAAAAGAATGTTAACTTCACACAATACCTTTCAACCACTTTTTTTTAATCCAAGTTTACATCAGAAAGGTCTCTTACACAAATCTTGATTATACACTTGTTTTGGAAATAAAAAAGAAAGTTAACAAGTGTCACGACTTTTATGATAATTTATATAAATTGCACTCGTGGAATATGCCTATAGTTTTTAGTCTTCTAATAACATTGTTATTGGTTTAAAAAAAAATTGATTAGATGCCTTCTATATCTCGATAAACGTCTTGTTGGATTAAATTCAATGCAAAAACTAGAAATAAAACATTAAAGATGCCTCAAGAAAACTTGTCGGATGCCTTTAAAACTTTTTGAAACTTTTGTAGAGCTACAAAAGGGTGTGAGAACGAAAGTCATAAAATTTGTTAAATATTGAGAGCACAATTACATATGTAACAGGACAATTCCATTTGTACACAAATGGATGAGAATGGAGGTTGACGACCTCTCAAATGTGTGCGGGCCTCGCGTGATTAAAAAATTCCAAAAAAAAAGTGGACCCCATATTGTAAGTGTTCTATCATCCTCCATTGTTGTATATTTCGATACATATAGCATGGTTGTATCTAACAAAGAGAGCGCAAATTTATGACAATTATTTATTAGAATGAAAAGAAAGATGAATTCAAATATCTCTTACAAAATAATAATTTTAAAAAGTTGTAGATCTCACGAAGTGTATTATTAAAATTAATGGTTGATTTTAACTTGAAATTTAATTTGATTTTAATCCAAATCAAATGAATTTGTTGACATTTGATCTCTTCGTCATGTTGGGTATGTACCTGTGGTTTTGTCCGTTTGGACAAAAATAAAGTCACTCACAACCTTGCATACTTCTTTTTCAATTCCGAACCATTTGTCGGATTAAAATTCATTTTTTAAGACGCCTTTTGTGCACGGTGGTATTTAATGATATGATCTTTTTTCTCAAAAAAAAAAAAAAAGTAATAATTGCATCAACAAGAAATTGTGTCAATAACATTCTTCCATCTAGGCATTAATACTTGGAGATAAACAATCCTACTTGACAAAAAAAAAAAAAAAATGTTGATTAATGAACCTTAATTGACAAAACTTCAATCTTGCTACACGTACACATCCCTTTACATTCTAGATTACTGAATGACTAATGTTATTTATTATTATAATAGTGGAATATCGGTAATGTGACAATTTAGGTAAAATAATAGGATAAGACGGTTCAATTTTCATGGAAGAAAGGGATTTAACTGTAGTATATTATTATTACATATAAGTTATCATATAACCGATATTCTATCATTATAATGATAAATAATATTATTTTTACTGAGTTTATACTTGGCACAAGTCCACGTCATCTTTCTTATATCACACATTTAATCTAATCATTATAAAAATGCCACATCATTCATTGCCAACTAAGTGATAATGGGATATGTACAAATAGCTTTATCCCAATGACTTGTATTGTTGCCTTCTTTTTCTAGAAAAATAGACACTCTCTACTACTCGAACTCAACTGTGGACATGCACACTACACGTTATAATTTATGTCACTTCGAGAACTAAGGTCCTGCTTGATTACCCTTGTTTCCTTAGGAAGTAGGAAATCTTTTTCCATTTTCCACTTTTTTCAATGTTTGATTGCATAATTTTTCCTTGGATTTCATTTTCGTTCCCACTCCCTCACGCGCCCATTTTCCAGGAATTCTTTGAATTTGTTTTGTTCTAGTTTTGGTGGTTTTTTCTTTTCTTGCTTTTTTTTGACTTTTTTGTTTTTTTGCCAATTGGAAAAAAATTCTAGATACAATGATAAAAAAAATTATCAATTTTATTGACAATTTTCTTACAAAACAAAGTCAAACGTATAGTATTCGAAATGATAAAAAAAAAATTAATTTTTTTTGGCAATTGGGACAAATTTTAGACCTAATGGTAAAATAATTATCACTTTTATGGACAATTTTCATGAAAAATAAAGTCAAACAGACACCAAACTTTTAACATTTTTCAGGTGGAAAATTATATCAATCAAACACAATTAATTACAATTTATAGTAAAACAATTTTTAAGTAATTCAATTCCTTGGAATTCATTTTTTTCCACATATTTTCCACATTTGCAATCAAACGGACCATAAATGCTTGTTTGGTCATTTTTAAAAGCTGTTTTTTAAAAATAAAAATAATTAAATAAAATAAGAGCCTAAATTATTCGTAAAATCCATAATACATTTTTATCGAATCATAGAATTAAAGTAAGGTGTCTCGATACTTGTAAACAAACTGAATTTACCTGTTCATGGGTCCATCCAAGAGAAAGTGACAAGCCACCTAAAAAGAGTTGGGAGAAAGTACACAAACTATGGACAAGGAAAGAAAAACTAAACTGTTGGCACCCAAACACCAATCTTGCTACACGTGTACTGTTTCGTGACTTATCGAATTTACACTTGACACAATTTCACAGATTAATCCAATAATTATAACACTTTTACATCATCAAGTTGTCAACCAAGGTGTAAACGAAGTTGTAAAATAGCTTAATCCCCCAAACACATTTTTGTAGGCGCGTTCGAAGAACCAGTTTTGGTTATATCGTACCATCGAATGATGTAAACATACCCTGGTTTTTACTTTTTAATGTTGCATGACTTTGACTTATAAACAAATTGTTTTACAATTCGATTTTTTATTTTTCTAGTTGAGAATTGGTCGGTTCGATTTTTACAACATTATAGTAACTAACATCCCCAAACAATAATTTACTAAGCTAATTATGCTAATTTAAATCAATTCTAACACTATCGATGGAGTCCACAAAGAGCAATCCCATTCCAATTATTTAGCCTCAGCAAATTTGTAAATAATTTATAAATAAAAATAATAATAGGCTCCACTAAAATTTATAAATCCATTTATAAATTAAAAGTTCGAATGGAGGCTACTTATTTCTTGAAATTTTTGAAAAGAGCTTCGCCGTCAAAATTGAATTTAGGGTTCATGGAGAAACAGAAGATGTAAAATATTGGGATTTTTTTTTTTTTTTCTCCCTAACACAATAAAGCATAAACACATATACATACATCAAGAAAGGAACTGATCTTCTCTTCTTCTGCTAACCCTTAATTAATCCATACAATCAAACCCGTTAATGCATAAAGCATTGAATAATTAAGCTAATTACGATTTCATTAAGGGAAAATTGTAGTAAAACGGTCTATTGGTCTGGAAGCTGGCAGAGGCTGAGCTCCAAAGTTTGTTGCAGCATAGGAGGAGGATGAGGAAGAGGTGGCGGCCGGCAAGTTTCCACATTTCTGACACCTGCTGACCGCCAAATTCTGGCGGCAAGAGGGACAAGAGGAGTGGGAACCAAGCCAAGTGTCAACACATTCGACATGGAAGCCATGGCCGCACTGTGGCAGCACACGGACCTCTTCTCCGGCTGCGAACTCCGCCAGGCAGATGGCGCAGTCAGATAGCTTCTCGACTCGCTCATCCTCACCGTAGATTAGCTTCGGTAGGGACTTCAGGACCTTCTTTTTAAGTCCTTTATTGGCAGGCGTCGAGGCGTTTGGTAGGGCAGAGACGACTCCCCCGGTGATGCGGCGGATCCAGTCGCAGCGGACCACGATGGAAAGGCCAAGAACGCAGATGATTGCGCAGAGTAGCACGGCAACTATGATTATGTAGTCCGACTTCAGGGACTCGGTTGGTTTAAGTGACTCATTCGACGGCTGTGCTTGAGGCAGCGATGCATTTACGCCGCCGAGGAAACGAGAACGGAGAGGCATGAAATGAAATAAGGGAATTTGTGTTTTTATGACTTTATCTGCTGTGTATTTTAGCTACAAATGTGTCTCTATTTTAATGATGCAAACGAGGAAAATGACAAATACAAGATAGATTATTACACTACACACCCTCGTACTTCCAAATATTACAAAATTATTCTTTTCAAGTTTAAAAGTAATAAATGTCTTACAAAATAAAAAAAAAATAGTTTTAAATACTCCATGTGTCTCATGAAGATAGGCATGATATCCTTTTTCGTTTGTCTCAAATTATGGGTCATTTTCTTTATTAAAAATTATAGATATTTTTTATTCTCTAATATGCATCTATTTAATGTATCATGTTATCAATAAGTATAAAGTAATCATATTTAAACTATTATTTAATGTATCAGTATATTAGAAAAATGAAAGAAAAATTTATATTCCAACTATATTAAAAGTAGTTATATTGTCACCACAATTTTTATTTCATACGGCACATTTTAATTACAATTAAACTCTCCAATCTTTATTCATTATATTTGTTATTTTATTTTATTTTTACTTTTTTAATCAGATTTTTATCTTCAACCTTTTTATTAATTAGTATGTCTCATCATTGATAATAATTTATATTAAAATATGGGTTATTTGCACAAAACGTTCATACATTTGAAGTTCAGTGTGCCAACGTCCCTACATTTCAATTATTTTACATTTTCACCCTTATTTCCACATTTCATTGTGGAAATCGTTATTTTTCATCCATTTTTTCAATAAAATGACAATTATACCCTCATGTTAAATAAAAAAAAATAAAGAAAAGAAAAATAAAGAATAAATGGCAACCATACTACCAAATTTTTTCGATAAAATACAAATAAATAATTAAAAAATAAACAAAAACTATCAACTTTCTCTTCCACCGCTACTTTCACTCATCGGAAACACAACCCTAACGGCTACCTTAGCCATTGGAAACCACCACCACACCCTATAGCCATCTATCATGTCGTCACAATGCACTAACTGCTCACCCGCCATCTCTGCAGTTTTCAACGAATCCTTATATAAAGCTCATTCAACAAAACAATTCAAATTCTCACATCAGTCACCACCTCCAAACTTGGAATTCGAATCTCAAGTCTAGCACCCACACGAGTAACTCATAGCTGAAATTGAATAATTTGTTGTGTAATTTATGCAATTAGCAGTTTACACATGATGTTTGTGTCTCGATTTGAATTCTCCTCGGTGAATTGAATGATTATAATATGTGAAACCCATCAATTTTGTGAAAATATTCTTTGCTATGCGCACGATTTGTGGTTGTTTTTTAATCTAAAAATTGAATCAATTGGAAGGATAATTGGAACAACTTGATCATTACCCATTATCGATTGGGGTTGTTGGAGGTTTGATTGAGGCCAATTTAGATCACCAGTACTTTGGACGATGAGAATTGAAGGAGGTAGATTTGGTTCTTTACGCATCGCGATCACAAAAAATTTTTTGAGGCACAAGAGATCGATTGGAGGTTGATGTTTGACCATGGTTTAGATCGTCTTCATGAGGGGAACCTATTGATGGAAGTCATGGTGCCGTCGGGTTTAATGTTTGTTAGTTGGAGGTTTTGGCTGCCAATTGCAGTTAGGTCTTGTTAGGTTTGAGCGAGCATGTTAGTGCATTGAGACGACGGGATGAAGGGCTATATAGTGGTGATTTCCGGTGACTAAGATGGCGATTGGGTGATGTTTTCGAAGAGTGCAAGTGGAAGAGAAAGGAGATGATTTTTTTTTTTAATTATTTATTTGGGATTTATTTTTATTTTATTGAAAAATTTGGGAGTATGATTGAAATTTATTCTTTGTTTTTATTTTATTGAAATATGATGGTATAATTACCATTTTATTGAGAAAATGGATGAAAATGACGATTTTCACAATGAGTGTGGAAATATGAGTGAAAATGTAAAAAATTGATACACCAAACTCTAAACGTAGGAACATTTTGTGCTAATAACCCTTAAAATATTTTATTTTCATACTTTGAAATGAGAGAAATATATTTTTTGAACTTTTTATTTATTTTTTAAAAAAAATATGATAAAAAATAATTTTTTTTTACGTCATTTCAAGAGACCTTTGGATATAAAACTGTTATCAAATATAAAATGTATTAATTAACGAAAAAGTTTGAAGATAATAATGACATGAAAAATCGTTAGGTACACAAATGCAATAGTGAACAAAGATTAAGAAATTTAAGCCCTTGTTTCATACCAATTAAAATCTAATCAAAGTCAACAATTCATTTTAACAACATATTTTATGGATCTCTTAACTTTTCAACCGCATATTTTATCAATTTTCATCAAAATCTACTAAAAAACTGATTTTAATTCCCATCAAGCAGGGGCTAAGTGCAACTCAAATGTGGTGTGAATACAATTACCACTATATTAATTACATTTTCTTAATTTTGTGTGAAAAGAGAAACAAAACTAATTTTATGGAAAGGAATGACTAATTGATAAGACCATATCATTTTTTGAATTTTTTTGTAAACCAAATCAAATCACTTCAATTTCTAAATCAAACTGTTTTTTTCGATTTGGTTCGATGTAAAACCACGGTTTATAATAATAATAATAAACTAAATCATAAATATTGCTCTTAAATTTCACATTAAAACATAAATTGTATCATTTAAAAGTTAGAAATCAACGTTATATAATTATAATAATTATAATTTAACAATATAATAGAAATATTTTAAACTCTTACTCAATACTAATTGGCATGCATTTGCAATTGTAATACATCATTATCTTCACAAAAATAAAAGTATGGTACATGAATTTATTAATTATAGTTAAATGATATAAAACAACTAATAAAAGAAAATGAACAAAAAGATCAAATACGATAGTACCTCACTACTATAACTTTTTGTTAATCATCCAATACTTATACTTCATCCAAATATTGATGAATTACTATAACCTTCTAATTATTATGCAACCAGTTTTTAGGGCATATTATTGGCTCAACCTTATTTGCAATCAACGAACTCCTATAAAAATCAAGAATTTGATCACTAATAAGGAATGTAGACTTAAAAATAATTGTGGATACTTGAATAGTTAACACCTTTAGCAATTTGAAGGACAATCTTGTATTTATTTGAATTCAATTTCCACCAAAATAATATGTCGAAAGGTTCATCGGATAAATCTTCAAAACTACCATTTAAGTAATCCACCAAATCATTCTAACAATTAATAGTAAAATTTAGAAACTAAGTTAAATGTAAAAAATTAATTGAGTGATTTGACTAGGAAATTGAATCGCAAATTTTAAAAAACACTGTCACCTAAAACTTTAAGGGAGCCCGAAACAACATAAATACTAATAAAAACATAGCAAATAATTAACAAATGGATAAATTGACATGAAAATCTAAGCAAAAATCGAAAAAATTAGTAGCAAAAGGAAATGAAATGTGTAAGCTTGAATTGAAATCTAGATTTAATTATCTACTCAATTGTAATGGAGGGTATATGAATATGGTTTAGTAGCAGTTGTTTAACACTTTACTCAATTTGAAGGTTTTACATTAAGAATTGTTACGATTGATGGGTACTTGGATATGATTTAATTAATTAATTAATTGAGATTTATAATTGTCTATTTAGGTATTGAGCTTAATTAAATTATGTCTTATACGGATGTATCTTTTTAACTGGAACGTGTTTAGTTTTAGTTTCTGTTTGACAACCATTATTTCAGATTTTTTTCCATATACTTATTTTAATCACACATTCACATAAAATATTATGCACGAAAATCTAAAAAAAAAAAATCTAATTTTTAATTACACATTCTCCAAAAAAGTACTATTCAAAACTCCGTTTTACCCAAATAAGAGTTGTCCAATAGGGGCTTAATTGAGTTGGATAAAATTTAGAATTATTTATTTTCAGTTTTTTATTTTTTTTTTTTTTTTGGTAAACGATTTGTTGGGTGAGTGCACAGGA
>CAIGRO010290376.1:0-14111 GCA_903798355.1 Fraxinus baroniana
GGCAATACTTGATAGATTTTAATATTGAACTATCATCACTCAAAATCAAATGTTAGAAACAATATTATTTTTGTTTGTTATAATCAAAACATTAAGGTTATAATCAACCATAGGTCAACATAATTTATGGGTGATTGAGCTGTTGTAGAGAAACATTGAGATGTATGTGGATTCCATGTGTTTTAAATTTTGTGTTGATTGTCTAATGCCAATAAAATTAAAATTAGGTGAAAATCTTAAATTAGAAATTGATTTTTGAAAAAATATGTGTTTAATAAGGTGAATTGCACTAATTATTGCATGAAAAAGAAAGAAAGAATATTATTACATTGTGAAACTTCTATTCGAATCCTTCATTATTTGAGTGATTAAGTATGTAAGGGTATCTAAAATCTAGTACCCTATAGTCATCTGATTTAAGAGTTATCGGTTAAAAACCCGCTACAAGGGTCATTTAGAAAGTTTAATGGAGAGAACTTCGCACATAAGATGATAAAAAGAAAAAGAGAGAAAAAAAAGATTATTACATGCTTTGATTAAGTCTCAAATACTTAGGGGCTGTTTGTCTCCCATTTTGGGAGAAGAAATAGAGTTTTGAATAGTATTTTCTGGAGAATGTGTAGTTAAAAAGTAAGTAAATTAATTTTATTGGTTTGTGTGTAAAATAATTTATTGAGTTAATATGTAGTGGAGATTGTTTACTGTAGCAAACAAAGTTTGAGCAAATGGATGACAAACATGGGCATATTTGAGAGAATTTAAACTTTTGACAATGGATTATTAACTTAGTTGATTTTGGAGGTTGAAGCAATAAAAAATAAAGAGAATCCTCATTTGTTGATGTCTTGAACTGCAATTAGTAAAATCTTACCAAACTAGAGAGGTGATGATTAGTATTATATAAATTCAACCTCATGTCACACTTTGGGAGATGGTTAAATAATTAAGTTTGGGGGGTGTGAATCTCACAAGAGGAGAAATGATACATTTGACTCTCGAGGATTAGGATTTGAATTTCTTTATAAATTTATGATTCTTGACATGAATTTTCACACACACGTCATTTTTGCATTGAATAAGTAGAAACTAATTTTAGCATTGTGATTTTGTAATAGTTCACAGTTTTAATTCATATATTCCAATCCTGAGACCAAAGGTAAATTGTCTAACCATGTGTGTTTAAAACTTTTGTTTAAATTAGGACAAACAAATATTTAAGTTTTGGAGTGTTTGATAAGTACATTTTGTACACTTACTTAAACTATTAAATTAAAATATCTATTAGTGATTTAAATAAGTTATTGCTTAATTTTGTGTTAATTATGTTTGTTAGGTTAAATTCAATACAAATTGGTGGAATTGGAAAAAATGAACAAAAAGGGGGGAAAATGAAAGAAATTCAAAGTTTGGGAATCAAAGTGTAAACATTCAATAGTTTATTCGGACCACAAAATGATGATTGGAGATCATATATGATCAATTGGATGTAATTGGAGGTTAAATGAGTGAAATATATTTGAATTACTTCCACAAATCAATTTTAAGCTGAAGAAGTTATGCTCCGAATTTTTAACCTCAACTTAAGACCCATTTTTCGGATAGCAAACATTTGTATTGGAAATATTGTACTTCTAAAAGAATTACAACCCTTTGAATTATTTTTCCAACAAATTTTGAATCACCTTAATTGGATATCGAAAGAGAAATTTCAGACCAAAGCACCAAAAGTTGCTCAAAGACATCGGCGTGCATAAGACACAAATTTCATGACCCGAGAGCCATATGGTTCAATGGCATGCATGTGGTGGGCATACTTGTGCTCGCACATGGGCTATTTTTCACAGATGAATCAACAATTTCCTTTCATGATTCAAACTCTTTTGAAACCCAAATTAAACACGATTCTGACCTATTTTCTGACTCTTATAAATAAATACAAAATGAAGGCTACACATTGAGAAAAACTCTCTCTTGCCTCTTCATACACATTAATATCATCAAATTCATTAAGAACATGAGATCAATTACTATATTTTAAGATGGGAGATCAAGCCCAAGTAAGGAATTGAAGGTAAATTACATTAAGATTTTGAAGAATTCAACATTTGGACTCGAAAATTAACATCTTTTGAATTATTTTATGATCCGGGCGATATTTTTCTCTTATTTTTCTTGTAATTTATTTATTAATATGCCGGCTAGATCCATTTTTGTATTGGATGAAGATGAATCCTATTTGTTATTTTATTTTAATTCAAGACAAGTACTTTAGTTTAATTCTTGTGTTTTTTTTGATTAATTTTGCATACTCATTGCATTATTTTAGATAATTAGTTGCTTGCTGTAGTGTTGTGAGACTCACAATAAGTTTAGAACACGTCAAAATTCACATATGTGCGATAAATGTTATAATATTTATCACATGTACTATCATATAAATAATCTAAACTTTAATGCATTCTAATAATTCAAATTCGGGTCAGAAATAGATTCCAGTTGTTGTTAAGTTAAGCATTGTGTAGGAATGAGTTGATTTCATAATTGATGTTGAAATAGTGGATCATATATGCTAAACTCAAAACCACTATAATTTACATCCTTAAACCAAATTTAGAATAATTTGGAGGGATTTCACTGTTGTAGAAAGATGTTTAAATAAATGGAGATTCAATGCGTGAAATTAATTTTTTTTATGTAAATTGTCTGAGGTCAGTATGATGAAATTGGGCAAAAGTCTCAAGTTAGAAGTCGATTTACTTGGATAAGTGTCTAATGAGGGACATTACACTAATCAATATATAAAAAAACACATTTTATTTGAAAATTTCTCTTCGTAACCTTTATGACTTGAGTTATTAAGTTTGTAAGGATGTTAAAACATGTTGTCCTAAAGTAAACTGACTTATGAGTAATCGCCCTAAAGTTTGTTACATTAGTTATTTAGAAAGTTGAAGTGAGAAAATGCTGCAAATAAAGAAAAAAAGTTTTAAAAAGAAGAAAATAGACAAAATATTAGCCTAGTTAAGTCCTGGAGATTGAAACAATCAAAATTAAAAGAGAATCCTTGTTTGTTGACATGTTGAAATGCAATTGGTGAGATTTATCTAAACTAAAGACGTGAGGATAATATAAAACTCAACATTAGATCACACACTCGAAAAGAGCGAAATGAACAAGTTTGGGGGTGTGTGAATCTCACGAGTGAAGATAATAACATATTTGACTATCATGGGCCGGGAATAGAACAACTTGTGAATTCATGATGCTATGCTTAATTCGACACACACACACACACATCGACTTTGCATTGAAAAAATAGATTTTGATTTCTGTATTGTGAACTTGAAGTTGTGCTAGACTTAATTCATGATTCCAATTCAGAGATAAAATGCCTAGTTGGCTAGCTAAGTATTTTTGTATGCTTGTGCGTTTGTTTTAAGTTAGGTTATATTTTTGTTTGATGACAAACAAATATTCAAGTTTAGAGGTTTGATATTTATATTTTATACACTTATTCAGAGCTTTAAATAATGACATTTTGTAATTCTTTTGATGAAATATAGCTTAATTTGTATTCTATTGTGTTTATTAAGTAAAACTCATGATTTGATGAATACTTGGAGAAAGCAAGCTAAAAATATGGAAGAATGGCGGAAGTAAAACTATGGGAACTAAATCGCAACTTTCCAATAGTCGTGTCGGGCATAAAATGTAGAACGAAGATGCTACAAATTCAATTGGAGGCAACTAAAAGCTAAAGGGATGAAATCACAAGTGAAAATGATCAAAAATGCATTGCGAAAAGTTTAGGAACCAATTTGCACAACTGACCCCAAAATGTGAAGCTATACGATCACATAGGCATGTAGGCCATGCGTACGTGAGATCCCATTATAGGCCGACTGAAAATAAACTCATTCCACTATGTGTACACTTGATTTATACCATGCATATGCATAGCTTTCAGTTTGGGAGAAAGATTCCTTTCCTTTTCTTATTTCGACAACTTTTGGTATGCAATCTTTTGACACACTATAAAGAATCCGTCAAGAACGTAAAAGACCTTCATACACCTAAAAATCTCTATATTCTACATATTTTGGAGGCGAAAAACGACGGTTGATCATCAAACAAAGGCGAATTACTCAAAATTCTTGAAGATTATTCAATCAAAATCAAAATTTCATTCAAGAGAGTGGATTTCTCCACTTTCTTCCATCTTTTCTTGATCTAGGTGATGTTTTTCCATATTACCTTACGTAATTTAATTAATAGGATGATATGCTAGTTTTTTCTTTGTATTAGATAAATGATGAACCCTATTGTTTGTTTATTTTAATTCAAGAAAATAAGTTTAGTATTTCTTGATTTTTCTTGATTGGTTTTGCATTTGCATTGAACTATTTAATTGCTTGATCCAATTAGATATTAAGTTGCTTATTATAGTGTAGGAATACTCACAATAAGTATAGAACGCGACAAAATCAATTCATGGGTAATATGTATTAGGAAAATATCTATAACATGTGCAATCACGTGTGATAAATTTTGTGAATCAATGCATATTTTTCATATGAATTCGGATTGGAAATAGGATCGGGTTTTGTTAAACATTTGTTTAATATATCTTGAAAAATAATATTGAATAAAAGTGGATTATCGACTGTCTTAAACACATGAATTTACCATATTACAAATTAAGAATTAAATTAAATGAAAATAGGGGGATTCAATATTTCAATAGAAACTTTCATATAGTAGATAAATACTTTATTTGCTTTCTTAGTTTATGATTAGTATAAATAACAACAAAGTCATTTCTTTTGCGTCACAAACATCAAATTTAGTAGTAATTAGTGAACTAGGATTAAACATTATTTATCGTGGGACGATAACTAAGAACTCACTTTTTTATTACTTGTCAACGATTTCGTACGTCCGCGGGTTTCACGCGAGCAGCATGTACTAAGTCTAACAGACCCAACAAAGGAAAACTTAGTTCCTGGTGGTAGGAAGTCAGCAAATAATGATGCTAATGACAATTCCGTTCTTGAAGTAGTTGAACCCTGTCGATCAAATCGCTGAATTAAACCAACATTGAGGGTAAGTTTTTTTTTTTTTTTAAATGAATTTTGTTACTGGTTTTTTTTAGGGTCCTTACTTAGAATAGAAAGGCTATTGCGCTGGAATCCATTTCATATGGAATCAAGGAAGAAACCTTTCCTATTCTAATGTATGATTAGCAAGGGATAATCTTTTTCTCAGCACTGCCCATCCACAACCCAAAACCTAAATCAAAAGTTATAAACTCCAAAATAACATCAAAATATATTGAAGACTATATTTAAATATGTTGGAAGTTGGCAAGTAATGATATCACCGTGAATTAATTTGGACATAATAACGTCGTGAAAAATGAATGCTATAAAATGGTCGAGGTAAGAGTTCGACTCTTTCTCCTTAAGACGATAATGCACAGCACTGGTGCTGACGGTATTGCGACACTCGTCTCCCAAGATACAATGATCTCGTCTTGTAATAGTAGCACTACAAATTACAAGACCCGACGAACCTACTCACGTTTTGATCTCTATAAAAATTGGAGGACTAAATGCACGGAAATAATTTTTGAGGCTGAATTGCAAAATATGAATAATGCAGAGAAGAATGAATAATTTCGGAAGAAGAATAAAATCAGAATAATTTCGGAAGAAGAATAAAATCAGAAATTGATTTTGGAGTGAATGAAAACTGGGGTATATGGGCCTATTTATAGAAGTTGAGAAATTGTGTCCAAAAGACACAATAGCAGAAAAGTTGTGTCTTCAACAGACACAAACTGTTTGGACATGAATTGTCAACTGTCAATCGTCCTTCTAGAAGAATCCACGTGTCGGCACAAAAAAATTGGGGAAAAATAATAATATAAATTAAATATATTATTATTTTAAATAATAATAAAATAATATAGATCAAATATTAATTATTTTACCAAAAATATATATCAGCTTGGCCCAATGCCAATCCCAAGCCCACGATCTGACCCGTCCGAACAGCGATGACGACGCGCGTGTGGGCTTTGGCCCAACTTATTGGCATGTAGGTTCTCTTCCCTTCAAAAACTATTGGTGCCCATTGGACCCAAACCCCAAGTCCCAAATTCGAGTAATGTAAAGTGGTTTATATTCTTTTAGCTTTCCTATATGGGATTGACACTTTTCCAATTTCTCATCAATTTTTATTCCAATATATTTCAACTTCAAGTGACCATCTTTTGACATTAACTTCTCATTCATCCTAAATTAATTTTGAGAAAATAAATACACTACATTAATCTACGCATGGAGTAGAACACAATCGGTCAAAGAACTATTTTATCCAATTAACGGGACCCACTAAAATAGTTGGTCAAAAGTTGGTTAAACCAATTAATAAAAACCAATTTTTCCAACAAAATAAATAAACGCGTGCGAGATCTAGTGGTTTTAAGTTTTTGGATAGTGTGGTTGAACATGGGATCGAATCACGATCTTGCTGGTTCAAGTCTCATCGTCACCCATTTATGAAAATCCTATACGTGTCAAACCTTTTAATGAAAAAAAATGAATACAACATGCACATAAGGGGTGGATTGAAGAGTAGATTTAAATGAATAAACGTGTTCTAAATGTGTTCTCTCTAACAGCCTCCGTTTTGGATGAGGTGGTTTAAAAAAATACATCAAATGAATAAGCATGCACGTTAGAAGTTTCTTAAGATATCCTCTGGACAGGGTTTTGTCTTCCATTGTGATATTTGGATATGAGCCACTGCAAAAGATGAAATTTGCTATTATATTAGTTTTGTTTGATTTCCTTAGCCTTACAATCCCATTCTTTTCTGATTTCAGCTATTGGAAGGGCTGCAAAGCTCATTGATTATCTCAAAGGTAGGACCAACTTCTCTTTAGGTCAAATTGCTTAATATTTTGCTTAGGATGCTATCAAAATAATCTCTTTGTGGCCTTTGCATAGACCAAGTGCAGAATGCATATATTTTCTGTGTATTTATTATTATAGAGGTTGAATCTGGGATTGGGAATTCTAGCTTCCTTGTGAGCCTGCTGCAAAACTTGAAATTCAAATCTACAACTTCCATAAAACCTCCAATTTTTCTCAAGAGAGAGAGAGAGAGATGGTAGAAAATAAGTGAAATTCGTATGAAAAATCACTAAAAAATAGAAAAGTGCCTAGAACTACATATATGGCATGAAAACTCACAAAACTTGACATTTAGATTATGGATAATAATCTCATTATGATCAGAATTGGGACTATTGGAGAACAAGTAAAAATAAATTTTGAAGTTTTGAAATGTAAGGTGATTCAACCACGTGAGAATCTTGGAATTCATCATTACAAGTAAGAAATTTGACCTGAAATTCATGTTAAAGTATGTTTCGAATTACTTCATTGGTATCAAAGCCATAAGGTTGAATTCCTTGCTGTAATACATGCTTAAATATGCCATTGCATGATACAATTGAGTTATGAATCTTGCATGTAAAGTTTTAATTGGCTTGTGTGGTCTTTAATGACACATCTTGATAATTTATTGCTCTTTGTACATTAATAATTATGTAGTAAGATTAGTATGGTTAGAAATGTATTTTACTGAGCTTTCCAACTATATAAAGAACTTAAATTTTGGATTTAAAACGAAGAAGTTATGAGGTTTTGAAATTTGAATGTAAATTTGAATTTTTATATGAAGATCGGTAAAATTCGAAATTTCATCACATTGATAATTTCTTCTACACTATTTTTAATGCTTCTGATTTGGTATGGTTGAATATATCTTCTCAAGACCTTTCTAACGATATAAAGATAATTGATTTTGGCCTTGAAATGAAAAGTTTACGGCCTCCCGAAATTTGGAAGTAAATTTGATTTTTTTGCATGAAAATTGGTAAAATATAAAATTTCATCATATCATAACTTCTTTTATACAGTGTTTTATGCTTTAATTTGATATGATTGGATAGATCTTCACAAAACATTTCCAATAATATAAAGATCATTAATTTTAGTCTTGAAATGAAGAAGTTAATATTTCTCGAAATTTGGTTGAAAATTTGGAATTTTGCATGATCTTTTTTAAATTTTTTTTTTGCCATTTTCACTCTCGGGTAGATCTATTGATATCTCAAACGTGGCCTTAAATATTGATTGCTTAGGGGCATGTCATTTTTTTAATTATTTTTAAAAAAAATTGTCGATTGGTTCCGCGCATGAGGGCACGTGCGGGATCTAATTGCAATTCTAAAAAGACTGCAAATTGGTCCATGAGCTATTCTATTTTTCAGTATGAGTAAATTAATTTTTGGATAGTTAAAAATACTTTTTTTTTTTGGTATTCAATGCTTGAAATAAACTTGTAGAAAACATTAAAAATATTTTTTTTTAAAACTTGAGAGTAAATTTTGAATTTCTTTGTTTATAAAATCAAGAATATTTATTAAGTGGTATTTAGCTAGTGGGGGTTATTTTTTGAAGTGCTCTAATTTTTTATTTTTTTTATTTTTGGAAAATAAAAAATACTTTGAAAGTATTTAAAATACCACGTTTTATATACGTTCATGAGTTGTGTGAGTCTTTGATTAGGTTATGTAATCCATTATGACTTGTTTCCAATTTGTGTGCTTGATCAGATATTGCTGGATCTATTCACACTTATAGCATCTTTAGAGGGAATGCTAGAAAAGCAAATACTATAAAACTTGTTGAAAAGCTACGTGCATATTCAAATTAATAAATGAATCTGGAGCATAACCTAGTGGAATACGTGAATATCTTCAGGACATTTTTAGTAATAAGCAAAATATGAGAATTCTAATATCACTTCCATTTGTTGGGATTCTACAACAACATATAATAAAATGATGTTGAGAATTTGTATAAGAAAGTTTAAATGATGTGAATTTTATTTTTTGATTATAACTATAATTATTTTCTAGAAGAATTAATTTGCGATACCATCATACATATCATAATTGGATAAACGTACATATTTATGTTTTTACTGCATATTATGGAATTACTTTATTGAATTACACGATATCTGTTAATTTATGAATTTTTATGAATGCTAGGGTCAATAGAATTAATGAGATTCTTATTTAGACTTATTGATTGTCAGTTTAGAGATAGTTTGGTGATTGAAAGATTTAGAGAAAAATCTTTCCTATAACTATTTTGATTCAACAACTAAGTAGGAGTTCTCAAGCTGAAAGAGTTAATGTGATTCTCTCTTAGAACTTAGGAAATCTTGTGTTATGAAATAAGTTTACGATAGTGAAACAATAGGATTGGAGAAGGTGATTGAGAATATAGTGAACTTTCGACTCTGTGCCTAATGTTGAACTATTGTATATGTTAATTTTCGTTAATGCAAATTGTATATGTGCATAAATGGACATTGATTGAGGATAAAAAAAGTCCCCAAAATCTGATAGATCATGATATCAAAATCTATAGTTGTTGCCCTTAATAAATGTGATAAGTTAAATGCGATAACATTTGGTATGATAGATTTTGAGTGTACTAGAAGAATCTAATGCTCTAGAGAGCATCAATCACATGATAGAATACCTGATGTGGGCCATACTACTCTAGAGAATAAAGATCGAAATTTTGTCAAGTACGAGAAAAGATAGATTCTAGTACTTAAGATATTGAATTGTTAAGTTCTGTTATTGATGATTATTTTCTCGAATGTGACTGAGATGAGATTATTAACATAACGTTGACAATTTTTTGTTGGTTACATTTTTTTTTTATGAGTAGTAAGTTCAAATTAGTCTCTTTTCAATGGATGAGAACTTTGAAGGTCAATGTGACTTACAAATTGAAGTGTTAATTTTCTCTATTGACACTATGCACTGTGCGAATTAAAAGATGTGCAACTTGATGTTGCTAAATCTCAAGAGTATGCTTGTGTATCAATGTTCTAGTTGCATAAGACTTCAGATCTTAAGTTTCAAATGAGCTAAAACAAATGCGGATAATGAGGAGACTAGAAAATGGACTAAGAAGAACATATTAGATAAAACTACGTAAAAGTGTTTTTGGTAGATGACCATATTATAAAGGTTCAAGTGTTTCAACCATACGGTTTGAATATCTTAGCTCGAAAGTAGTTAGGCTAAAGGATATTACACTTCAATATGTTTATCTTGGTATTGTTTATGTGTCAATAGTATACATATTAGGTCTTATCTTATGTAGATAGTGGATTCAAGAATTAGAAACCCACTTTTTATGAGATCAATAAATATTTGTAGTCCATTGTCGAATCTTTGACTTGATACAAAATAAATATATACAAATAATGATATTAAGATAGTATTAAAGACTCAATTAAACTTGGTCTCATTTTTTGTTTTTCTAAGAATGGTCTCTAGCTTGAACTTATATGTAGTAGTATTGTTCGTACTCACAATGATGTTTAGTTATGGTTCTGGATATTTGTGAAATGGTTTGAGGTTTTGGGTTGAGAAAATCATTCGAAGTTGTAAGAGCTAAACTTCCATTGAATAAGTCCATCCGAATTTCTTGCGAGATAAAGATGAAATTTCATATTTTCATTATATTTATAGATGGATTCACGCATTTCAGTTGTGCCTCTGATTTTCATAAGTTGAAGATATTGTATTGATTTAGAATTTATTGAAAGTGAATAAAAAATTAGATTGTGGAAGTGAAGATTTTTGAGAACTGTTTGAGAGTGTGAATCTCTATCACGAGATATCCATGATCTAGGTAACGAAAGAGAAATTATTAATGGAATGACTATTCATTGATCACAAATAATTATATGGTCTATTGGGAAGAAAGGAATGTGATGAGACTCGAGATAATGCAATCCAATTTATATATATATTTTGGAAAGAGTATTGGTTAACTGCAATGTGTCACTTAATGGAGTTTTTTCAATGTTAGTAACTTCAGAATATATAAGATTTGGACATGTAGATAACCAAATATGGGTTGTCTTAGACTCATAATTGATCATGTAAGTTCTTGATAATGAATTTGTAAACGCGTGTCTATGAGATATACATGACAGTCCAAAGGGTACTTCTTCATTAGTGAAATTTTGAGTGGGTATCGAGTCATAAGATGTAATATTTGACATTTTTTCTAGTAAGGGAGAAAACTTTGGAAAATATTATTGAAATTGTTATGATGTGTATTGAAGAATCAGTTTTGAATACATAAGATTTGGTTTAAGCTTCCGATTCAAGTGGGAGTAATATGTTTTCGAGTGGGTGCTAAGAGATATCTAATTTCAATGTTTATTGGTTTAGAAAACTAGTGGAGAAATTTGAGGAAAGTATATGTGAAATATAGAATTCTAACATAATTTGAGACGTGGCGAAAGTTCTCATTGGACATTGTGTTTATTGAGAACATTCAAGATCTTAAAAATTAAATGGAAGGCTAATGAGTTTTTGATAAATAAAATTCATTTTTTAGAGAAAGGTTATACTCAATATGAGTATATTGAGTCAGACAAGCTTTTTTCTTAGCAGTGAGATTCACTTTCATACGTTGATGCTAGCTATGATAGTGTATTTAAGTTTAGATTACCCCAAATAAACTTATAGACTGTATTTTCATTCTCATTTGAGAATTGATTAAATAGATCTAAATGAATTGATTTGTAAGTTTTATCTTAAAGGCTTCTATAGTATTGTGATAACTTTATAGTTATTCTTGTAGCCTAATACATTCATCTTGACACTGGTACTTGAGTTTTTACAGGATTTAAATCTCGTACAAAATTTTATCATGTGTATGAAGTTTACTGTATTTATGTAAAAGTCTGATGGTAGGTTGTAATTCTAATTTTGATATTGATGACACTATATTGGCTAAACATGAGAAAAAGGGTATTGATATCATTTTGAAATGATTTTCCTTAAATTTCAGACGAAAGACATGCGTTGAGCAAATTATGTATTTTGTGTTAAAAAGATTATTTTTAACACAAGAGCTGTATACTATAAAGATTTTAAACTATTTTTAACTGTGGAATTGTTACCTTATTGATACTCCTATATCGAAAGGTGATCATATGAGTTTTCATATATGTCCAAGGACTTCATAAGTGTGCAAAGAAATATCCAGAGAACTATATTTAGTGCGATTAAGAATTAGAAATATGCTATGATACTTGCCCTTACATTTGTCATGCCATGGATCTAATTAGTAGGTATCGATGTTATCCTTAAAAAAGGGTATTTTGATACTTTGAAGGGTACAACTGTCAGTTATTCTATTTTGTTATTGATGGAATAACTTGTTATTGGAATATATATGCAAATATCGACTGAAGATGAGAGTTAGTCGAGCACAAATAGTCATTTGCCTTGTGCAATCGTGCTATATAGAGTATCAAGAAACATATCTTGTAGTATATATCTTGGCACTTGAAGAAATTATTTGGCATAGATGTTTTGGACATCTAATGATATTAGTTGAGAATAAGAGATCATTGATAATTATACAATTATCTCATGTGATGAGGATATCAAATATCATGATGGAACCAAACGCTCAATAGTATTTCTATGAGAGACATTAGCAAAGAAATTGTCTTTGCAATATATTTACGTAAATAATGGTCTGTAATCATCGTACTCTAAAGATATTTAGAAATATACTTGTTGGTAATGTAAAAACTCTAAAATTAGGTAAAATATGATATTTAGTGTATCGAAAAACTCTTGATTGAGTTTAATGTGCCTGCAGATAAATAATTTTGAGTTCATATGTAATCTATTATTAAGATTGTGAGATAATATTTTGCATGCATATATAAAATATGTCGAACATGTTGAGATTGACTCACTCACATGAGCAATCGCCTTAGACATTTTGGAGTGGGCTGAGATGAGACATAGTGATCATGCTGTGTAAATGATCTAGTCGCCTTGATGAGATTATAATATGTAATCGATAAGGATTTCGCTATCCATTATAATTGTTTTATAGCGAGATCGAGTTATCGTTTGTAGATTGCCTAGAGGAATAA
Source organism: Fraxinus baroniana (assembly GCA_903798355.1). Taxonomy (NCBI): domain Eukaryota; kingdom Viridiplantae; phylum Streptophyta; class Magnoliopsida; order Lamiales; family Oleaceae; genus Fraxinus; species Fraxinus baroniana. Next base: position 13,078 of record CAIGRO010290376.1, read on the forward strand.
ATATAAGGTGGACTCAAGTAAGATATCAGGGAATACCTGAGCTATGATATGTACGGTGTTATTTGTTTATAAATGATATAATATATACCCTAAGAAAGAGAGAAAATTTCGTAGCACGTGTTTCATACTAAGTATGCTTTTACAGTCAATATTGGGTAAATGAGTGAATAAATTCCTACTTCCTCATTGTGTGAGACTTTGAGGTTTATATAACCTCATATATACCTTTATAACTTTTGATCATTTCTTGAGATTTTATTTCGGTGTTACTACTTTAGCATGTTGTCAATAATTATGATTGATTCGAATTGATGGGATATAGCTAGGAAAACAACTAATTTAAAATTGAAGGATTCGAGTAGGAAAGGAAAACTATTTTGACCAACATTTATATTTGTATTCACCGGTCGGAGAATTGTGTTTAATCATTTAAGGTATAAGACACAATTATGAATACAATGATAAGATGTGGGATTCAAATATGTTTCATAAATATTTGAGGGATCAAAAATACTTGAATTAATGTTGGAAAATAAGTTTGGAGTATAGCGAGTTTATAGTACCATGAGCTCTAACATGATTCACTGGTCGCACGATCTATTTGTTGTATGAATTTTTGTGAGATAGATCTTGAGAATGATCTAATGGGTGACATTCGTTGTCCCTTGTGGTTCGGATCATGCGAGAGTGGGAGATGTTAGAAATGTTGGAAAATTGTTCTTATTTTTGTGAAATGGGTCAACTTTGAGCCCAAATTTTAGTGGGACCTGTGTCTTATTTCTAATGGGACCTAGCATATTCANAGCCCAAATTTTAGTGGGACCTGTGTCTTATTTCTAATGGGACCTAGCATATTCATGTTCTACTCCGTAAGTAAGAGGATTAATGTGATATATTTATTTATCGAAAATCATTTAGTATTGAATGAAATATTTATTTATCGAAAATCATTTAATTAACTCACTTGGAACTATGAAATAGTGAAGAATTTGAATTATTGGAAAATTCTCATACACTTGTCTCACGTAGGAAAG
>CAIGRO010290446.1:0-15305 GCA_903798355.1 Fraxinus baroniana
TTTCAATTATGCTTGTAGAGTTTTTACCATGACAAGTCAAGTAGTTGATGATTAAATCAAATAGTTGGTAAGTATTACAAATACTTAAAAATATTTTATTTTTATAACTTTTAATTTATATTTCATTTTCTTTATACAGGCAGACTACTTGAAACAAATGAATTATTGATATGGATCACCGACATTTTAATATTAAGATCTACTTTTTGGTATTTGTATGCATTGAATTAATGTTATTCGACAGCTAGTTATTTATATATTTTTAAATTGGGCTACGTTAATTTGTAAAAGTTACGGATGAAATGCCATTAGTTATATTTATATAGTGTTACTGTAAATGTTAAACAAATTAATTATGGTACGAAACCGAACCGAACTCTAACACAAACAGTTCCATAATTATACTTGGACCCGGCGGTTTCATTTATTAAATACCCGAAAATTTTGAAATCGAACCAACCCATGGACAGTCCTACAAGCAGCAAACTCACCAAGTTCGACGAGTTGGGCAAGTTGGCACTCTACGTGATTTAACCATTGGCTAGTTCGGAGAGTTGATGAGATTTGGATTTTTTTGGATCTCTAAAATTTAAGGGGTATAAAAGAAGAGAAAATTACCTAAAATCCTTATTTTTAATATTACAATTCAAAAATAAGGGGATAAAGTTGTATAATTCAAAAATCACGTGGTAAATAGGATTATTAATTAATATTATAAAACTAAAAATTAATTTATATACACCTCACCCCACTCCACCCACACACCTCGATTTTAAATCACCCGTTCACTTATCTCTCTCTCTCTCTCTCTCTCTGGTGATGGCAGCATAGAAGGGCGGGGCGGTGGTGGTGGCGGTGGTGCTGATCTTGTGATGGGTGGTTGGTCGTAGTGATGGTGGCGAATCTAGCGGCGGCTTCTCTCCTCTTTGTTCATGCATGATTTTCTAGGCCAAATTCAGATCGTTGGGCTGTAAATTGGAGTTGACCCATTGTTGAGCTAGGTGCGCCATGAGGTGGGGAAGATGACCCCGGTGGTCCGCGACCGTGGGTCGATCGAACAACACCGGAATCAGCGTTTTTCGAATGTGTCTATTGCAAGTTCATGACTGCGAGAATTTATGTAGCCAATTCAGATTTATGGAAGGCTATTTGAGATAAATTATGGCCATGGTTGGGGTCGTCTGGTTGTAGACAGTTGGCCGGAGGAGGACCGTGATCATGGTGGTGGCCGAAATATGCGATTTTCGACAATTTTGGCATTTTCAGGCAGTTGATTTTGATTGTTAATTTCTCTCACATTCTTGGATGATACATGTCATTAGGTAGATTCACAATATACGATGCAAATTTTGACATTTTTCAAGAGAAAAATTATTGTCACGAGACAATTGTTGATATGATAGACAATTTCAGTGATCTTAAAAATAGTTTGACTAATGAAGACAAGCACTGGGTGATTTATGTGTAACAGAAGAAAGGATGAAATATATGATGGTGCGGTGCGGTGTGGGTGATAGAACAAAAGGATTGTGACTGGTTAATTGTGATCGATTGTGATTGGTTAATTGTGATCGATTGTGACTGGTGTGACCAGTTATGTGTTAATTGTAACTGATTATGATTCGTTGTGACCAATTCTGTGTTAATTGTGACTGGCTGTGACTTGACCATATACCGTCACAGTTAAAATTGACTTGGTCACAAATAGTCACGCTAATTACAAATTTGGTCATAATTAGTCACGGATGACACGTCGTGACTTGATATTTTTAATTTTTGAAAAAAAATTGTAAGGTAGGGGTGGGATAGGTGGATCCATAGATTGGTGGTGTGATTTTCAATTTTTAATATCTGGAAATTTTTTGGAATGGTGTGGATAATTAAATATATATTATACATATTTAATTGGAATTAACACCTGACTTTTGAAATAATTTAACAAATTTGTTAATTTTGAAATGTGATTTTAATACGCAGGATTTATGTATTGTTCCCATAAAAGAATAAGGGAAAATTACAAAAAATCAGGTGTTTAAAGATTGTTTTTTAAAAATCAGATGGAAAATTTATTTATTCAAAAATCAGTTAATATATTAAAACTCAACCATAATCCCAAATAAAACATAAATCATTTTTCTTCTATACCTCCTCCTCTTCGATTCTCGTCTCTCTCTCTACCCTCTTCCTTGTCGCCGTCGCCATTGAGGAGCGCCCACTACCGAAGAGTCGAGCAGCGGCATCGCCGCTATTGTCCAACCTCGCGTGGATCTCCCTCACTGTCGTGAGACAGCCCAGCCTTTTGGGCGTGATTTGTATGGGTTTATGAACTTGATGTGTTTATTTTTCTTGGATTTTGAAGTGGAATTTTACTGGATCTGAGGAATTTGGAGAACTTTGGATATAAAAAGATGTCTTCTTTAAGCAGAGAGCTGACTTTCCTAATTCTTCAGTTTTTGGATGAAGAGAAATTCAAAGAAACGGTTCACAAGTAAGCCATTTTTGTTTTCCCTTATAATTTTTTTAGGGGCTTTGGATTTTTTTAGTAATTTTGTTTTTGATTGTTTTGGGATTTGGAAAATGAATGGAGTTTGGAAAAGGAATCGGGATCTTTCTTCAACATGAGGTACTTTGAGGATGCTGTGACCAATGGTGAATGGGACGACGTGGTGCGCGCTTTGCTGTTGCTCGAAGATATTTAGAGCGACGGGGTGGTTTTCAACAGTGGCGGCGTGGAGGTGGAGGTGTGTGCTGTGGGTGCATTTCTGTTGGAGATGTTTGGCATTTGTGACCTATAAAATAGGTAATATGCAAGTGATTGGTGGTGGAGGTGGTTGTCAGTGGCTTTGTTGATGCTGTTGTGGCAATGGTGGCGTGATGAGGGTGGTCGAAAGTGGTCATAGTGATAGTGACTGTAGTCTGTGACCAAATGTTTGGTAATTTGTGACCAACTAATTTAAAAATAAGTGATCTTGAAATAATCTGTGACCTAAAAATTTAATAATTTGTGACCAACTAATTTAAAAATAAGTGATCTTGAAATAATCTGTGACGTACAAAATTTTTGATCTGTGACCTCGAAATAATCTGTGATCAATTAATTTTAAAATATATGACATGTGACCTATAATTATGTATAAGTGACCATTAACTATATAACTGTGATTTTATTATATTTAATTAATAAATATTTTTAATTAATTAACTAAAACCTGATTTTTGTATTAGTCAAACTTGAAACCCGATTTTTGAATTGTGTATAGTTAATCCCTGACTTTTGAACTCTTCCCAAAGTATACACATAACTCGTTTAAGTGTCATTCGTGTTAATTTCCTTTCTCGATGAATTGTATGGTCCAACGGGCTTATGATGATAAATGGCTTTGGGCTTCAATTCCCAACAAAAAAATAAAATAAAATAACTGAGAAAACATACAAACCATCTCTCTCTAAAATATCCTTCTTTCTTTAGATTCTTCATATATTTTTTCATAAAGTAATGTTACGTGTATCAAATGTTTTACCTAATAGACACGTGACGGCCCCCTATTGGGAGGGCGCAATAGGGGACTACCACGTGTTTATTAGGTAAAACATTATGTAAAATTTTAGGTACAAATAGATAAATCCTTAAATCAAAAGGCTAATATGGTATGCAAAAATACCCCTATTGAGATGGCGCTTGGGCAGGCACCCTCCAATAGGGGGCTGCCACGTGTCTATTAGGTAAAACATTACGTAAAATTTTAGGTACAAATAGATAAATCCTTCATCACATGGTAGTGCAAGTAAGGGTTCATATATTGTGCAGAATTCACTTTTTATGTAAATCTCTTTCTTTAGATCCCTCACATATATATTTTTGACATCGATTGTTAATGGATTTCAAACCTGAAGCCTGCTGTAGATAGAATGACTATTAATGAATTTCAAATCTGGATGATTGTATGGTGGTGGTTTTACTGTGTACAGATTATGCGGTTGGTGATGCGGGTGATTGCACATGGTGGTTGTGTGGTGATGGTGTGGGTGGATGTGAAGATTCGCATAGTGGTGGTGTGATGGACCGTGGAGGTACATATATGTGAAGTGATAATGATGGTCATGAGGTAACAACAATTTGGGTACAGTCTTGAGGGGTGGTGATGAGGTGACAACTGACAACAGTATTTTTTATTTATTTTTTTGTGCCCACAGCGGTGGGTGGAATGGATATTGTAACCAATTACTGGATAATTGTGAGTATTAAAATGAGCAATTTACAACAACTAAAATAATATGATATCTAAAAATGTGTAATTTGTGACTGAATTTGTAATCATGACATAATTCGTCTTTTGTGACTGATAAATAAGTTGTGATAAATTAATTTGATAATTTGTGACGTGTGACAGCGAAATAATTTGTGACAAATTAACTTGATAATTTGTTACCGTACAATGAGTTATGACCAATTAATTTGGTGAGTTGTGATCAATAAATAATTTGTGAATTATAAAAACATGTAATTTACGACAATTTATAATTGTGACTTATAAATTGTGTCTTTGTGACTATAACCTTGTATGGTTTGTAACTATAATTATTGATTGTCACGTATATGTAGATGAATATTATCACATTTTTAATAATACAGATGATGTTTGTTACTTTAGTATGGATAACATACTTATTTTATGATTGCTGTTTAATTTAGTTAATCTTTGGTCAAATAAAGTTTGTAATAATATATTTATGATAACAAGTCATAATTAGATAACATATCACATTCAACATATTACTGCTCTTATTAACACATTCTCTGTCACGGAAAGTCACAATTAACATATAAATGATCACATAAGTTAAAATGTAAACATGTTTTATCACAAAACATTTACTATTGAATGATATCTAGTTACACGTGTCACTTTTAGCACAGCTTTGGTCATCACATTTGAGACATACATGGTCATATACAATTACAATGAAGACAAACTTGATCACAGGTCACAATTTTTTCTCTTCCCTCTATTAAAATCCAAGGTTCAAAATTTCTCCAATTATTTAGTTAGACTTGAATGCACCTTTTAAGTTTCATAACTGTCTTCATTAGTGAATCCATGGGATTGTAACTAGTGAAGAGCATTTTCAATAGTTTCTCTATTTTTGAAGAGCATATTCTGTTATTTGGAGATCGTCTATAAATTTAAAGAGTTAAAATTTTGAATACTCCAACAATCTATTTATATTTAACATTTAATTTTACTACTCCCAAAAAATATTTATTATTTTTGTTTATCTTTTATTTTAACTAGCTCTTTCTTTAGATTATTTTATTGTTTTCCTACATTAAAATTACAACACTTTGAATGCATTTAATTATAGAGAGTGAGTTTGGCTCTTCCAATTCGGAAGTCAAACTACTCTCTAAATTAAAATGTTAATTTAAAGAGTATTTTGGAACATGATTTTAAACGTCAACTCTTTCAAATTAAGAGTATCTCATATTTAAAGAATATGTTGAAAATGCTCTTAACTAATTACGAGCAAGCTTGCTTTTAACGATTGGATTATACACTAACACCACCATCATTAAATCCGCAACCACAAACATCACCACATTATATGCTGTCAAACATCAACACGATTCATAGTTGAAAAGGGGGGAATGAAATAATTTTATTTTTTCCCCCATAATTTAGGGGTTCCAATTTCCAAAATGGGATCGCAATCGATTTCACATGAACCATTGACCTGTTGAATAAGAAATCTATACTATATTGAATATCATATCAAGTGAGAATCATTTTTTTTTACGATTATAGACCTACTACAATTCAATTATTTCAATAATACCCGACTTTTCGTTTTTCAATAACTATTTAATTTATAAACTGTAAATACTACAACATTAATTATCAATTAATTAACATTCACGTTGGTATTAATTAAAATTTCACATTCACCCATCTTCGTATTATTAATTCTCAATTAATTAACATTCTCATTCATTCAATTAATATTAATTAGAATTTTGCACTCACATTCACGTCCATGTTCCCGTTATTGATTCTCAATTAATTAACATTCACATTCATTTAATTAATATTAATTAGAATTTCACATTCAAAAATAAAATTCGTTATTCATATCAATGTATTCTAATTAGCATCCAATTTCACTTAATTTCACTTAATTTTTATTCATTTAATATAAATTACTTAGGGCGTGTTTGAGTCACATTATTTTGAAAAAAATGTATTCAGAAATAGTAAATTAATGGAGAATGTGTGGTTGAAAAAGAAGGAAAAATTATTGATGTGATGAAAAATATTATTTTATTTAAAAATGTGTGGTTGAAAATGAGTAGAATGATGATAATAAAAATTTTAATGTGTACCAAATAGGGGCTTAACATTCATTGTCACGTATATAATCATTTGTATTAACTTTAAATTAATTAACATCCACATTAATTTATATATTGTATTTGTCATTCATCTTCATTTATATATTTAATTATAATTCTAATACTCACATTCAAGTATGCATTTCACTATTTATATGTGCATGTATAATAATTAACATTTAATTAACATTAATTACAATTTCACATTCAAAAATAAAATTCGTTATTCATATCCATGTATTCTAATTAGCATCCAATTTCACTTAAATGAAAATTAAATTTTATTTATTTAGTATAAATGATTTAATATTTATTGTCACGTATATAATTATTTGTATTAATTTTAAATTAATTAACATTCACGTTAATTTATATATCGTATTTGTCATTCATCTTCATTTATACATTTAATTATAATTCTAATAGTCACGTTCAAGTACGCATTTAACTATTTATGTGTATGTATAATAATTAACATTTATTTTCAAATGATTGTATTTCTCTCATATTTAGATCAAAATGGTAAATAAATGGTCAAATATTACTTTCACATCATCTGCAAAGTATTTCAAAATAACGTGCTACATACGTTTAACTCTAACTAATACAAACAAATATATGTATCCTCTTATACATACAGCATGAAATGTACATATTTTTTCAAGGATTTTGTACTTTTTTTAAAGAAGTCCATGCATCTTCTAGACTCTCTTGCAAGAAAACCTATAAAAATCTATGGCGAATGCTACCTTTTACCGGACATTACTTATATTTGATTACTTTGTCGGAAATTTTGTATTCTGGATTTTTGTTTGAACTTGGGAAATCATCGATGACAGTAGCTTGCTTTACTAGAGACCACCACAACGAGATCAAATATCGATCCACGGTGAGAGTCCTCGTTGGTCAATCTACCATTGGGTGTGAGAGGGAAATGCGATGGGTGGCTTCTAGTGGTGAGATGGTTCGGTAGAGAAAGAGAGATTTAAGAGAGGCGTAGAGTGAGAGATTGGAGAGAGTGGATCAATTGATTAGAGAGAGAAAAGGGGGATTGATAAGTAGAGTTAGGGTGGAATTGTGTTTCCGAAAAGAGTAAGGCCCCCCTGTATACAGGGGCGCCAAGCTGGTGCCCCTGTACACCAAGGGGCCTCCTTCCGAAAATTAATGGGTGGAATTGTGTTTCCAAAAATTCATAGATAATAATATTTTACAAATATTTGTAATATATTATTGTTATTTATCACCTAATTTTTGAAATATTATTTTAATTTTGTTAAATGTGAATTTGTATATTACAATAGTGTTATGATGGATGATATGTGATTGAAAAATAAGAGAAAAAAAATTTGGGTTTGTATATAATATTATTTTATTGAAAATTGAATAATTGTAATGATGTCAAATCACCGTTCAAAAATGCATTTAGATAGAAACTGGGACTCAAACAAGGGCTATAGTTTGAACCCTTTTTTTTTTTTTTTGACAATACATTTTGAAATAGTGATTTGATGGAAAATGTATGGTTAAAAAATAAGGAAAGAATTTGAGTTTGCGTGTAATATTATTTTATTGAAAAACATGTGACTGAAAGTAAGAGAGAGAAATGTATTTTGTAAATAACGATGACCAAACAAGTGTGTGTGTGTGTGTAGTAATGATCTCTTAAACACCGTTGGCACGCATAACCTAAGCACGATACTTTGGAGATCAAATCCTATATATATGTATCTTCAAGGATACAAAATAGAGAACAATGCCTAGAGAAACATACCCAAAATATGCATCAACACAAACGTTACAAATTATCAAGAAAAAATAATAATAATAATTGTCCCCATCATCATTGAAAGTCTCCCAAAAACACCGTAAATATACAAATATTATATGTAATTTCGAGAAAAATCTAAATGAAAACGGAAAATATAAAAATAACAAAAATAATATTATTGAAAAAAAATCATTTTTTTTTTAATATTTTTCTATAACTTTTCCATGCTTCCAAATCTTAATAAATGAATCCCAAAGGTACAATCAAATACAAATGAAAATAATAGACACTTGAAGTTAGTACATGAACAGACGGAGATCTAACACTGATACAATACAATTATACTACACTCTGAAATTCAAGTGAAAAATCAACTGACGATAAAAGAGTGACAACAAGGGTGCAATGCACAAACATTTTTGAATTAATAATACAGAATATGGAAAGAATTCAATCAATCATGATATTAGGTACGTGTCGAACTTTGTAAAAATCGTGACGTTCATCTCTAAGTCGATCTTTAAAATCGTCAGACATGCAACGAACATTCAATTTTTGCAGCGTAGTAACAGATTTAAGTCCATCCGGGAGCATTTCCAATTGTTCGCAATGAGCAATAACAAGACGACGGAGTTTAGGCATGGCTCCTGCGTCGATCCTCCATCTCTTCAAGTTTGACAAACCCCACAGTTTCAGATACAGAAGTCTCGGGAACCCCTCACTCGAGCAGCCCATCTCTTCTCCCACAAAAGTGGAATCAAATATTGATAAGCTACTTAACTTTGGTAGGTTTTCTAGCGTTGCCATAGGGTCTTCCTCAAGTAAAGATGCCTTGAAGGTCATTTTAGCAATGCTTGATGAGAAATGGTAAAATTCCGGTAACTTACCAATACGTCCCTTTATATTTAACTTGTAAAGACGATGACACCCGAGTAGTGTCTTCAAAAGACTTAACTCAGCATCAGAACAAAACTGTGGGCAAGAAATGGAAAGGGACGAGCGTCTAAGAAGATTCTGTGTGAAGCTTATGTATTTAAGTATATTTGGCAGGTCATCAAGATTATCCTTTAACGATGCTCTTAGTTTCCGAAGATTAGTCAATGTGTCGAGATCTTTCACGTTGCATAAGCTAGTGTCGAAGTTTATTAAAGTCTCCAGTTCAACTAATCCATCCAGTCTTAATTTCAAACCATCCTGAGTCTGAAACTTTTTAGGGAGATATAGATGTCTTAATCTTTCCATTTTCCAGATGATATTCGGGATTTGCAGTGAATCATCAACTTCCAAATCGAGCGTTTGCAAGTACACCAATTTGCTTAATGATGACGGCAACTTCTTGAATTTAGAATAGCTCAAACCCAGATACTTCAAGTGTATCAAATCTCCAATCGATTTAGGCAACTCGTCGGCAGATTGAAATCCTTGAAGATTTAAAACTCCGAGTAACTTGGAGCTACTGAGATGAAATCTCATTTGTTGCAAAACATCTTGCCTACAATCATTAGCATAAAAGAAAGCGGACCTGATGTGACGATTTTCCCTACAAGCCACAGCGTCCTGTGTCATATCAGAATCCAAATAAACGGAAATTCTTCGAATTCTACTGCTCGATGATAATGAATCCATGAGTTTCTTATCACGTCTAAAATCAATGACATTGGCGAAGTTTTCGTCTTTGGCTTTAGACAAACAAAGATCCCGCATAAGATCGTGAAGACGACAGTTTTTGAAACCACCAGCTGTTTCTTTTACATTGACTTGGACCATGCACCTTTGTGCCAGTTCAGCCAAGTAGCGTTCAGCTACATCCATCATTGTTTCTTCTTTAGCGCGTTCTCCCTGTGATATGATGCCTTCGGCTAGCCAGAATTGGTACAATTTCTCGGCTTCTATCTCAAACTCCTCCGGAAAATTGGCCAGAAAAAGAAAGCATTGCTTGAACTGATACGGAAGGTCATGGTAACTAAAGGATAAAACCTTCGTTACTGCTTGCTGTTGTCCATGACCTCTGCCCCGAGCCAAATACCAATTGATGTTATCATGTACCGTCTGCCACACTCTAACATTGTTCTTTGTTACGAGAAGTCCACCAAGTACCAAAATGGCTAATGGCAAACCACAACACCGTGCAACCATATCCTTTCCTAATGTCTCCATCTCGGGTTCAATCACATATTCTGCAAAGTAAGAACAACAAAATCACTATATTCATCTTTAGGATATTTGCACGTGCCTTAACTATTCTACTCAATTCAAGGTGGCTTGGTTCAAATAATGGGAAACAGTTAGAATTCAGAATTAATCAGGCTTTAGCTACGGTTTTGAGCAGCAGACATCACCACGTTGCAGGCCCTTATTTTCAGGAAAACAGAATCAAATTTGTTTGCCAGCTGTAGAGTTAGTTTAATTAGTTGATTGCACTATTCTAGATCCTTCCTACTCGTGTATAAAGCTAGGCAACTTGTAATGATATTGTATTAAATTAAGCTTCATTTTATTCAGTTTTTCAACTTGGTATCAGAGCCTTACAATGGCCAACACCAATTTTGGCAATCAGTCTAGTCCATCTGAGTTCTGCAGCAATTGGCCAACACACAGCATTTGGCATGAACATTACTCAAACGCCATCAGTGAAGCTAGACAAAAACAATTTCCTGCTATGGAAAAATATGATTATGCCCATAATCAAAGGGCATAACCTTGAAGGATATTTGTTGGGGACAAAGGTGTGTCCACCAGAATTTCTAGCAACCCAGACAACCGCTGGTCAGGGAGAATCAATGGAGATGACTCAAAATCCAGAGTTTCTGCAGTGGAATTAAGCTGATCAATTGCTTATGGGGTGGTTATATTCATCCATGACTCCAGAAATAGCCATAAAGGTCATGGGATGCACGAATTCAAACAAACTATGGATAGCAGTTGAAGAAAGCTTTGGCATACTGAATAAATCATGAGTAATGTTTCTCACTAGAGAGCTGCAAAGAACAAGGAAATGGACAATGACAATGGACCAGTACTTGACCACCATCAAGAAACTGGCTAACAATCTGGAAGTTGCTGGTAAAATCATTGATCAAAGTGATTTAATTACCCATGTTCTATCAGGTTTGGATGAGGAGTATACTCCCATAGTAGTGCAGATAAGCAGCAGAGAAACTATCTCCTGGTATGAACTATCCTCAGTACTAATGACAATTGAAAGTCGACTGGAACACTTAAATCAAGTCAGAAACAAATTCACCTCACTCAATGTTAACCAGTCAAGTGTCCAGTTGGCACACAGAACTGGTTCTAGTTTTGGTAGAGGCTTTAGAGGAACTGGAAGTGGCAGATCGGCAAACTTTAGAGGCAGATCAAGGGGTAGAGGTAGAACTACCATAGGTAGGAAAAGTGAGGCTAGAGGCCCTTGTCAAATCTGCGAACTAAACAATCACACTGCAAGTTTCTGCAACAATAGATTTGATGAAAGGTACATGGGAGGCAAGCCAGCTAACTCAAGTCAGTAGAATTTCAGCGCAGCCCCATCAACCTATATAGCATCACCTAGAACCCTTGATGACCCAACATGTTATGTTGACTCTGGTGCAATCAATCACATGACAACAGATAAAGGTAACCTGGATACTGTGGTGAAATATGAAGGTAAAGAAAAATTACTTTTTGGTAATGGAGAGAGACTAACTATTGCTCATATTGGAAATGGGAAAATTTCTGCATATGATAACAAGTCACTTGAGTTAAATAAACTGTTACATGTCCCTTCAATCAAGAGAAATCTGATCCGTGTTTCCCAACTCACTAATGACAATGATGTGTTCATGGAATTTTATTCTAATTGTTGTGTTGTGAAGGATCTCCAAACGAAGAGGATTCTGCTGCAAGGAGTTCTTAAGGATGGATTGTACCAGCTGCAGTCATCAAAATTCAAGCCGGAAAGAACCATTTTCGAGTCAAATCTTCTGAATAACTTTCAGTGTTTCTTAGTCAAGTCTAGTAATGGTGAACAGCCTTCAATTAAATCAATTCCAGAATCTGAATTTGACACTTGGCATAGAAGGTTAGGACACCCCTCAAACCATGTGTTAAATCAGGTTCTTAAGTCATATAATAGAGTTAGCAAATTCAATGAAATTCCTATTTTCTGTGACTCTTGCAAACTTGGAAAATCTCATGCTCTTCCATTTAATACTTCATTCTCACATGCTACTAAACCATTAGATCTCATTCATGCTGATGTTTGGGGACCAACCCCTTTAAATTCAACCTCAGGATTTAGATATTACATAATCTTTGTTGATGACCATAGCAGATTTACATAGATTTATCCTATGAGACACAAGTCAGAAGCTCTAATCACCTTTACTCAGTTCAAAAACCTTGTAGAAAATAAGTTTGAAAAGAAAATTAAAACCCCGCAGTCTGACTGGGGTGGAGAATTCAAAAGTTTTAGCAAATTAGCACTAGAGTCTAGCATAGAACTCAGGCAATCTTGTCCCTACACCTCAGTTCAGAATGGCAGGGCTGAACGCAAGCACAGACACATCACAGAGACTGGACTAACTCGCCTAGCTTAGGCTCAAATGCCACTTTATTACTGGTGGGAGTCTTTCAAAGCAGCCACTTACCTAATTAACGGGTTACCTACCCCTGTTTTACACCATAAGTCACCTTATCAAGTTTTGTTTAATAAAACCTTTGATTATAAACAACTAATAACCTTTGGATGTGCCTGCTTTCCATGTCTTAGACCCTATCAGAGACATAAGTTCAGTTTTCATTCCCAAAAGTGTGTTCATCTTGGCTATGGTGACTCACACAAAGGTTATAAATGTCTATGTCGTAGTGGGAGAATTTATATTTCTAGGCACGTTGTGTTCAATGAGATAGAATTCCCTTTCAAGACAGGTTTCCTAAACAAACAAACTCAACCTCATCCCTATAATACTGAAATAAGTTACCTTCCATTCATTGATCCTAACAGTAAAACCGCAGCTTCTACAATACAATCTGAAGGCTACTCTGCAGCAAACCTTGTCAATGGAGAAACAGAAATTGGGGCTGAAGGAGGTATGTTGGTGGAACATTCAATTGATGAGGGAAACCAAGAGGTGATAACTAGTAATGAAGCATCAACTGATCCTCAGAATGTGGCAAGAGCAGCAAGTCTATCAGATAAGAATACACCTCAGAATGCAGGTCATCAAATGATTACCAGGAGCAAAGCTGGTATCTTTAAGCCAAAAATCTATACTACTGTGGCAATGGATGAACTGGCTACAGTTGAGCCAACTAGCACTGAAGAGGCTCTAACAAGCAGCTACTGGTTAAAGGCAATGCAAGAAGAGTATAATGCTCTTATGAAAAATGAAACATGGACCTTGGTGGCACCCAAGGCTGGAATGAAAATCATTGGCAATAAGTGGGTATTCAAGTTGAAACACGATGCAAATGGAAAGGTGATAAGGCACAAGGCCAGGCTTGTAGCCCAGTTCCTTCAAACACCTGGTGTCGACTTCAGTGAAACCTTTAGTTGGTCAAGGTTGCAACTCTGAAAGTTGTTCTAACTCTTGCCGTTTCAAGGAATTGGCAGATCGGGCAAGTAGATATTAATAATGTCTTTTTGAATGGGAGCTTGACTGAGACTGTCTACATGAACCATCCACAAGGTTTTGTCGATGAAAATCACCCTGAGTATGTATGTAAACTCAAGAAGGCGTTGTATGGTCTTAGGCAAGCACCTAGGGCTTGGCATGACAAGCTAAAGGATACCTTGCTGCAATGGAGTTTCAGACAATCTAAGGCTGACAATTCTCTGTTTTTCTTGACAAGGGGAGCTGATATACTGTTTGCCTTAATATACGTGGATGATATAGTGATTACAGGCAATAATGTTGAGAAGTTGCAAGAATTTATAGACAAATTAAACTTCACGTTTGCACTCAAGGACATGGGGAATCTGAGACAGTTTCTAGGAATAGAAGTTGAAAGATTTGATGTTGGCGTATATCTGAGGCAAACCAGATATTCTATTGAATTGTTGAAAAGATTTGACTATGAAAATTTGAAGCCCAGTCAAACTCCTATGGCTGCAGGTAAACTGATTTCCAAAACTGAAGGTAAAGCAATGAAAGATCCTACTTCTTATAGAAGTGCAATTGGAGGTCTTCAATATCTTGTTCACACCAGACCAGACTTAGCCCTTGCAGTAAATAGGCTTAGTCAATTCCTTTAAGCTCCAACAAACTCATATTGGAAGGCACTTAAGAGGGTTTTTAGATATCTAAAGGGTACTTTACACCATGGATTAACCATTCAAAGAAACGATAGTATGGGCAACACAGCATTTGCAGATTCAGACTGGGGGTCTTGCCCAGATGATAGAAGGTCAACTGTTGGATACTGTGTTTACCTTGGAGACAATCTGGTGTCATGATGCTCTAAGAAACAACATGTGATTGCTAGATCCAGTACAGAAGCATAATACAGAGCCTTAGCCCATTGTGCAGCAGAAATAACTTGGATTCAGTCCTTACTTGATGAGCTAAAGATTCCACATAATTCATTACCTGTTATCTGGTGTGATAGTCTAAGTGCAAGCGCTCTAGCATCGAATCCTGTGTACCATGCCCATACGAAACATATTGAACTAGATGTGCATTTTGTAAGAGATAAGGTATTAGACAACAGGTTAAGAATTAGCTACATTCCTTCTTCTGATCAGACAGTTGATATGTTAACTAAACCTATGTCACAATCAAAATTTCAACTTCTCAGGGACAAGCTTGGAGTGATTGACCACACTCCACCTTGAGGGGGGAGTTAGAATTTAGAATTAATTAAGCTTTAGCTACGGTTTTGAGCAGCAGACATCACCACGTTGCAGGCCCTTATTTTCAGGAAAACATAATCAAATTTGTTTGCCAGTTGTAAATAGAGGTGGCACGCCCGCTCGGCTCGTACTGTAGACACCCACAGGCTGTTCGGGCTCGTCAAAAAAGGAGCCCGAGCACAAGCCGAGCCATCGAGCCTACTCGACTCGGCTCGGCTCGTCAAATTGACGAGCCGCTCGGCGAGCATGAGCCGAGCAGCTCGTTTAGGCGAGCCACGAGCCGCTCGGCTCGTGGCTTGCCTATTTTATTAAAAAAA
>CAIGRO010290502.1:0-13681 GCA_903798355.1 Fraxinus baroniana
AGGTATCTAAAAAAAAATTTCGGGGGTACTGCCCCCGAACCCCCCCTAGTCCAACAGGCTGGCTCCACCCCTGAACCAAAGAGAGAGAGATTTAAAAAGTCTCGTCCCTTTTAATTTTAACAAAATACTATGCAAAACTTCCAAGACAAGCCAATGGTGAAAATATCTCAATCAAGAATTGATCCCAACCATCCAATATATCAAATGACTATAATTCAAAGTAACACAATATGGGCCAAAAGCACTAGCCCAATCAAATTAGGAGAACCACAAAAAAGCCAACACCCATGTTAATTTATCTTATTCCTATTTAGTCAGAGTCATAATACATACGAGTAGTCATCGAATCCTAATTAGTCACACACAAAGGTAAGAATCAAAATATTAAATTGAATGAATTATAAAACATTTACGAGGTTATAAAACATTTGATCTAGACATTTTGCCACCTTTAGGCCATCTCTAACTCTACACCAAATTTTGAGATAAGTTTTGTACCAATTTTGCACTAAATTGATAATCTCTAACTCATTACACCAAAACTTACATCAAATGAACAATGTTTAATTATTTTCTTCATTTTTTTAATTCTTAACAATTTATTCATTTATTCATTTTACAACTACACAAATTACTCAATAAATAATTATGTCAAACTAACGAAAATATTAAATTTATTAATATAATACAATTAATAGAAAACCACAAATACAAAAATATTAAATACTGCCATTTAAAAAAAAAACTATCGCAATGCGTTATCCCGATATCATAATATTACGAAATCAAAATAGTGTTGCAATTTAAATATCAAATTTTGTATATTCATCCCACAGATGATCAATTAATGCATTTTGAAATGCAATGTGAGTCTCCTTAATTTTTTGAGTACTATTATTTTAATTAATTTATTAGCTATTATTGATTACACTGTTAAAATTTATTACAAATGCACGTAATAACGATGATGATGATGATAATTTATTGTACAAAAATGGTGCAAAGTGAATAGTATTGTACCATTGCAGACAAAGCATGATGTTAGGTTGAGGAGACTTTGCACCATTTTTGGTGCAAAATAGTGTTTTGGTGCGTGCTTTGGAATTGCTCTTAGATAATGGGCTTGGTCCAACTAAGAGTATATAAATACAAGTTTTAGGGTTAGAGATGATAAGGTTTTTGGTTATCTCCAAACCCTAATACAACTAAAAAATAGCCTATCCTTCTCTCTCCAACTTTTCTAAGAATTTTTATATTTTAATCTTGCTGAATAGATTTTTGTTAGACTGAATGATTGGAAATTGGTAGATCGAGGTTTGAAATATTGCTTTGCAATTCAGCAAGTTAAGTTTTTAAGAGGTATTAATGGTATGTTTAAGTCACATTATTTTGAAAAAATGTATTTCGAAATAGTAGATTGATAAAAAATGTGTGGTCGAAAAAGAAGGAAAAGTTATTGATGTGATGAAAAATATTATTTTATTGAAGAATGTGTGATTAAAAATGAGCATAAGAATGAAAATAAAAATAAAAATTTTAATGTGTACAGGTCGAAAAAGAAGGAAAAGTTATTAATATGATGAAAAATATAATTTTATTGAAAAATGTATTATTGAAAATGAGTAGAAAAATGAGAATGAAAATTTTAATGTACTTTAAACAGATACCAAATAACATTAATATTATTATAGATCCACAATAGGGGAATTACAATTTTAAATTGTCTTTTGCTAGTTGATTTAATTAGGGATGACAAAAAAAATTCGTTCAACCTGATGCTTGTGGGCCCCGTCCACCCACATAATCGGGTAAGTGGGACGATGGTCATTACCCCGAAGTAGGTACGAGACGGGTATGTGAAACATAGTCTCCGCTCCGCTATCCGTCCCATTTAAATTAAGTTTTTTATCGAATAAAAATAAAAAATTATCATCATTTTTAAAGAGAACGTAAGTTACTTTTAACAAATTAATAAAAAAAAATAATATTTACGAATTAAAGACATTAAAAAATAAAAGTAAAAATTAAAATAATAAAAAATAAATAAACGGGGCAATGAACGTGCCCCGTCCATATTCCGCCTCGCCCCTTTTAACTGGGTATAAAGATGGGACAATGTAACAAAAATATCTAATTGGAGAATTAGTCCAGACCTTTATACTTTAGTTACTAATTTGTATTTAGACAGTGTAAGATTTCATCGAGATGCAGATTCTCTTTCTTTCTTTCTAATTCGGGCACTTAAATCAGGGGTTAGGTTCATTTCAATGAGATTACTCTTGTACCTTGGTATTATCACTAACATTTGCAAATGTTCATACTTCTAAATTTCTTCGTATTGTCCAAAAACGAGCAGAAGAGACCTATTTTTTTAATTTTTTTTTCCTTCTTTCAGACTTTGCCCTTTTCTTTCCATCCTCTGATTTCATTTCCTTTCCTCAATCTATACAAACATAACAAACTTTCAGGGTTTCAAGACATCTGTCAAAAGGCCATCTTTGTATAAAACCTGAAAATTCCAAACCCCTTAAATCTAGCTGTAAATCTTCTGTATTGTAAAACATACGACACACTCGAAATACCTGTATTCATTGCTGTCGGAGGAAAAAAAAATAAAAATCGAAGGGCTGGTGATAAACGCATCCAAGGTAAATTATTATTTGTTACATACAAAACAGAGCATTTTTTTTAATGTATAGATTGAATGAATCGACGCCCTTTGTTTACCAGCATTGTTACTTTTGATTTAATAGTTATGCTCGTTGTTTTATGTTGATTGGTATTCATTTCTATTGTGCAACATTAATCATTCACCAGGAAAAAAAAGTTAAGAAGTTTTTGTTGGGAAGGTGAGAAAAAACTGAATTTAATGGAAGGATGGTCGAATTTAAGAGATGATTCAAGTTCACATGAAGTCCAAAGTGTTGAAGAGGATATTGGGACTTCTTGTGATCTTGATTTTCCGATAGAGGAATGCAGTTTTCATACTAGTAAGGAGAGGCTAAGGGTCTTGTTTGATGAAGTACTTGTATTTTTTATAAGAGAAAAATCTGCGAGCAAATGCATTAGGCCTATTCCGGCATTGTGTGGTGATGGGCGAGCGGTGGACTTGTTTAAACTTTTCTGGGCAGTGAGGAAAATAGGCGGATATGATGCTGTCTCGAGGAAAAATGTATGGGGTTTTGTCGCGGAGGAATGTGGGTTGGGTTTTGGGGCCATTCCATCCGTTAAGTTGATTTACTTCAAGTATTTGAGTGAGTTGGATCAGTGGTTGTGGCAAATCTCTAAGGATAGGGCTGTGGAGGGTGGGCAGAATGGAGTTTTCCAGAAATTGGATTTATTGTCTAGGGAGTTGGAGTCAAGGTTTAGAGGTTCGTTGTCGGATGGGAGAGAGAAGCAAGAGAAAGACACCAATATTTCTCAATTGGAGCATATTAAAAGTGTGAAACAATATCCAGAGGTGATTGGAAGATTCAGTGAAAATGTGGACAATCCAGAATTCTTGGAAGATAGTGACAAAAAGTTCTGCTGTTACAATGACTTCCCTCTAGCCCAATGGGTCACTGGAAAGTTTACTTGTAAAATACATGATGACTCAGATAGAAGTACTGATGATGATGATGATGATGATGATGATGATGACGACGACGATGATGACGATGATGATGATGATGGGAGATTTTGGGTTGACAATGATTTTGGGACATCAGCCAAGAGAATAACTGAGAATGCAGTTGATGAAGCACATGGTTTTTCAAACAGGCAAATTGATGACAAGGGAAAATCTTGTGTCGTAGTCAACGATAATGTAGTGGTATTAGGGAAGAAAATCATTAACAAAGTACATCATCCTGCAGACAAAATTGCGGATAATGAATATGAAAGATTTCCTGCTAAAGAGAACGATGATGGGATATTGGCTGAGGAACTAAGTAGTAAAGCGCAAAATCTTCTGGAGAACTTTATTGACGAGGAGAGAAAATTCATTGCCCAAATTGGCAATGATGTTGTGATGTCAGCCAGGAGTGTTGTTGGAACTGAGCCTGATTCTTGGAAGAGGAAACATGAATCTCAATATTTGACAAGAATGTTGAATTGGATGACTTATGTTGCCAAGCATTCTGATGATCCTGCAATTGGGAAAATACCTGAGAGTTCCAAGTGGAAGGACCATGGCCATGAGGAGTTCTGGATCCAAGCTTTATTTGTTCGGGAGACTCTGTTGATACGAAGGCATTCTAAAAGAAATGCAGATGAATCTTTCCAGCAGGTAAAATGCTTTTGTGGTTTTTACCAATTAGATTTGGCAATTTATATTAATGAAAGTTCTTGCACTAGCTAATTTGCAGCATGTTTTAATTTTCTCGCTCAACTTTTGAAATTAAAAACCTTTAAAGAAACTTTACAAAAAGTCAAAGAGAATAGATCAAAATTTTGTATTTATAATTTTAAGCAAATTCATTTGAGAACTTAAATAAACCCTTTTTTTCATGTAGTGGATTATTTGCTATGAATAATTTTTTAAAGATTGCATAATGCATTGAACAAAAAATTGAATTTGATTAATTCCTATTTAATAATTGATTAAATGTTAAGTAACTCATATTTAAACTGAACAACTATATTATTATGAACATGAATTTTTTTGGGTTAATAAAACTTTCTCCAGTGTTTCATGTCACTTTTTCAGAAATAGTGTCTCCATGTGTCGTGTTGTGTTGCATTTCTCATTTAAGTTTCTGTGCCTCCCTACTGTTTCCATTTAAAGATCTTCTAAGTTTTCAATTTTTTTGGCTTTCCAACATCAGTTGTCTTATTGGAACTTTATGACCATTCTCATATGTTCATGGCACGACTACGATGAATGGATAATTGTAATGAGACTTATTGGTACAATCGGGACAATCATGTTTATTTTTTTTTATTACTACTTTATCAATTTTATCAAAATTGGATTCTTTTATTGTTTTATGATAGTTTATAGATTTACTTGCAATTTCTTTAAAATTCTCTTTAGAGTATTAGGGTTTTCTTTAAAAGCAAGACATTGTTTTTATGAGGGGTTTAATCATACAAAACTTGAGATTTTCTCAATTCTTTCATATATTTGGTATTATTTGTGAATTAATTTACATTGATATCCAAATTCTCAGTATTCAATCGAATAAATGAGTTTTTAGAGTATTAATCATCTTTCCCATTTTTCCGGTCCATTAGTTTGGTATTACAGCTTCAACTGCATTCCTAATAATGTCATCAAGGAAATGGGTTGTTCGTAAAAGTCAAGATGGAGGAAATCAGGTGACATAATTAGATAGCACAATTGTGTTTGACAGGTAGTGTTGGCACTACTAGTGTAGATGAAACTACTGCATCATTAGGCATTGTACAACAGATGGACGATTTTCCACTATAGTGGCTCGACAGTCATAGAGGTGTAGCTTAGATGACACAGAATGCGTATAACTTGTTAAAAAACAATCGAGAACCAAAGGTGAAAGGAGGTTCAAGAAGAGAAGAATCAAGGGCAAGAGGAAAATCACTTTAATTCATATAATCAGGGTTTTAAGTAGTGGATTTGCTTTGGGTTGATAGGTTAATGGACTCTTGGGATTTATGGTTGGCTTTTAGGTTAGATATAAGAGAAGTGTAGTGGACCGAGTAAATTAAGAGTTTGGGTTTAATGCTGTATGGTTGTTTGGCTTTTGAGTATATGTTTGGGCTGGTTTGGGATAAAATATATGGTTTTGGATATTTGGCTGTATATGTGGAGCTGTGTTATGTGATGGGCTAATGAGTTGTTTGGACAGTGGGCAATGTTAACTTAATGAACAGCGATGGAGCAGCAACAGCAACGAAATGACGAAGTGAACCTCCTTTTTTTTCCCTTTGAAACTGAAAACAGCAATAACAGAGCAGCTATATTTTTATTTTTATTTTTCCTGATTTTTAAAAAAAAAAATTCAGACCTTTTTTTTAACAACTAATACAAACTACTTAACGAAAGAAAAGGAACTGCTGCAGCTGCTGTGATTTTTCTTTTTGCATTTGTGCTGTTCTAAGGTTTTTTGTATATAAAAGTGGTTTAGGTTTGGATGGATGGGTTGTGGAAGGCGTTGGCATAGGATTGGATGGAAACGATTGATTGGGGTGTTGTGGATTTGGGTTTGACGATGAAGGATGTTAGGTCAAAGGAAAATGAATTGCTCTGGTAACAAATTGACGTAGGATGCGTATATTAAAGAACAACCGAGAACCAAAAGAGAAATGGGGTCAAGAAGAGAAGAATCGAGGGCAAGAGGAAAATCACTTTAATTCATATAATCAGGTTGTGAATTACAATGACTAGGCCCCTCTATTTATAGAACTAAAAAGAAGATAAAAAAGAAACAAACTTCTAATAAACTATTTATCTCAAAATATCAAAAGTAATATAATCTAATCTGACTAAATATATTTGAAACCAAACGCTTATTATAAATTCTAATTAAAATATATTTCTATCTTTATTCTTGTCATGATCTTCATTGGTAGAGCAGTCGATGGTGGTGGAGGACTTTGACGACAACAATAGGCCTTTTCGCTCGGTGTATGTTATTTTGGTTAAAGATTTAGAATTAGCTGAAGTATTTGATGTGATGGCTGATTCGGTTGAGGAGTATGATAGCGCACCAATTTTCAGTGATGAGTTAGAAGATTTTCTGGAGATGGATAATGGCAGTTATGACACTGAGCTAATTTTTTATAAAGAGCTTGAAACTATGAAGTGAAGTCAGTTACGTCAACGCCCCATCCTCGAGTAGTGGTCCAAGGAATTCATAGTAAATTTAAGTTTTAGTAATAATGGCGACAAAAATATATGAGTGAATAATTATTATATTAATGACAATGAGAGCACTTGTTGGCGAACTATGCCAACAAATCGAAAATTGGAGCTAATTCAGTGGGTATTCTGAAAGGAAAAGAAATATCGACTTTGGGTATTTATTTGAATTGGAGATGCGAGAGATTCCTGTTGGTTCAAAGAAAGATTGTTTAAGGTACTCTACTATAGGTAAGATAGAATGATGTAAAAATGATGTAATGCATAGGGTTTGAGTAGTTTGAATGAAGTAGTTAATTGCTATATGGATTTTGTGACTGTACAATACTTGTGAAGTAAAGAAAGCTATGGTTACATAATATGATCATTAGACTAGCTATACTTTATGCTTGAATGGTAAAATATCCATAAATTAGTGTAGTATAAGAAATGAAATGAGAATGTTATGAGCGGGCAAGTTGTTCGTACTTTTGTGAAAGTGCAAACAAACTCTCACATTTTGTTTGAGGTGGAAATTCAATTCTCTACAAGTGGTATCAAAGATAGGATTCAAATTAAGCTGTATGGACACATAAGATACATCTCCAGCAGCAGTAGAATGAAGTTGTTGGCCCCTTGAGCTAGATGGCAAAGGTCAAAATAATCTGAGTAGCTCTCAAGACAGTAGAGTGGAGGGTGCGAGATGATATGGTACTTCTTTCGAAGGGAGATTATTGGTAAAGTTTTGCCCCTATTTGGTGAAAACTAAAATTAGAATTTTAATCTAAGTCAAAGTCAATAATTCATTTTAACCACACATTTTATAAGACTCACAACTTTTCAATCACACATTTCATTAACTTTTATCAAAATTTACTAAAATTCTGATTTTAATTCCTACCAAACAAGGACTAAACAAAGTCCTACTTCAGTTAAAAGTCAGGTATATAATGAACTTATAAGAGATTGGGCTACTTCAACTAGTGGGTTAACCTTTTGGGTTTGAACCTCATTTCCCTACACTTACTAAATAGATAATATAAGAAACAGGAATTGACAACTTAGGTGATTTGGATATATATGGCGTAGACCTAAAAAAACTCTTGTACAAGACTCGTATGTTTCCGTCAGAACATGTTAGAAGACGAAGAAGTAAACCAAAATCTAATATGGTATGATGTGGTGTGAATGATCTTTTGGTAGATAGTATCGATGAATCAGTCAGAATGGCAAAAAAAGAAGCACGTAAATAATGCCTAACTTATAGGGAATAAGGCTTAGTTTTTTATCGTTGTTGCTTAGATTCATGAAGACGTTTGTGATTGTTGTTGTTTTGATTCATGAAGACAACTGCTTGTTCATTTTTTTGAGAGATAAGTTTCTCAGTGTAGAGACCAAGGTTTGTGGCTTAATGTGTCTTTGTGTCTGCTTGTGTTCTTTGATCAACCCTTGAATATGTGAAGACATGATGAAAGTAGTGAAATTCTTACTTTGAATCATTCCAATTAATTGACAATTGTACTTGAGGTGCAGTGGTACAAATTTGGAAGGACAAAATTGCCTCAAGAAGAGGGTATAAAATCTCACTTGATAAGCACCTTGGCCTTACTACTCAAGCAAACTATTTATTTTTGTGGTCTGATTGATGTGTGACGAACCATTACACCAATGGTTCTATTTGTTTCTCTGATAATCTAGAGAATCGATTACAATATCACAACCTTACTAAATGTTTCGACAAGATAGTTCTCCTTACCTCTCCAAAAATGAAGGTAAATTTTGCAATGACAGAGTAAATGCACCTGAGACTGCATAGGTCACATGTGATTCATTACTATACAATTCATTGATGTCATACTGCTGATAGGAATGAAAAAAAATGAGCTGAAAATTTATATTAATTTTTTTCCTGATGTGAATACGCTTTGACATTTGTTATTGGACTCTTTGATCGTTTGTGTGTTTTATTCATCATTTTTTATATTCCTCGAATTTTTATTGAGCGCATCATAAAATCAACCAGGACCAGCAGAAGAAGCTCAGGGTGCATCCTTCGGTTTACGAGGATAATGTTCCCAATCACCAATCGGCAGAAAAATCAATACACAGCACACGGCTACCTTCTTTGACAGTATCTCACCCGTGTTCACGTTGCAACTCATCTGAAGCTGGTACAAGTAATATTAATATTCATCAGAAGGCAAATGTGGAGAGTAGCCTAAAAGAGCCAGTTGCTGCAACTACAAATTCACAGGATCAGTCCGAGAAACATGTTTTTGTGGGTCCTCTCTTCCAAGCAAAGATCCCTGAATGGACTGGTGCGCTTACCGAGAGTGATTCCAAATGGCTAGGCACACACATTTGGCCACCAGAAGATGGGAAAGGAAAGTCCATAGTTGAGTTGGATCCCATTGGGGAGGGAAGACAGCATTTGTGTAATTGTCAATTCCCAAATTCTGTTGAATGTATGAGGTTTCACATTGCCGAGAAGAGATTGAAACTCAAGTGTGAACTTGGTTTGCCATTCTACAGTTGGCAATTTAATCGCATGGGAGAAGAGGTTTCACTGTCATGGACAAAAGAAGAGGAACAGAGATTTAAGGATGCAATGGGATTACATGCTGCATTCCCCAAAAAGTTTTGGAACAATTCTAACCGGTTTTTACCTTCCAAGACAAGGGAACAATTGGTTAGCTACTATTTCAATGTTTTCCTTGTCCAACGCAGAAGTTATCAAAACCGGGTATGTCCAAATGATATTGACAGTGATGATGACGAAAAAGAGTGTGGATCGATAGGTGATAGTTTTGGCTATAAAGCAATCAATATTACTAGCACGTGGTCAATCAAATGCACCCAGAATAAGGAGTGTATGGATTTGGCATAGCATATTAGATACGTGCTTCTTTGCAGCTTGTACAACTACTTTTTCTTTCTGTGTTTACAGGTAAAGCATTCATTTCTTGTGAAAATCTTGATCAGATAACAATAGACATTTGGAAGTTGCAATTTGGTGATGGAAGAGCCTGTCTTGCAGCATGGGCTAAATTTTACAGTCGATATTGAAGTAGCTTTTTGGTATAGGACATCATACTTATAATTTGTTGCCCTGTAAATGTCTTTTAATGCTGTCAAACTAAGATGGCCAAGTTTTGCTGAATTACAGGAAGTTAACAAAAAAAAAAAAAAAANCAAGAATGTTTTCGAACCTTTTTACCTTTTCTCTTTGTTTAGCACAGTGCTAAGCTTGCACGCACCAGTTGGGGCCCCATTTTTTGTCCAAAATGCATTTTTGAATAGTATTTTGATGGAGAATATGTGGTTAAAAAATAAGGAAAAGTTTTGGATTTGCGTGTAATATTATTTTATTGATGAATATGTGGTTGAAAATAAGTAGAAGAAGAATGCATTTTTTCAAGAATGTGGATCAAACAGGGGCATAATATTATTTGCAATTATTCACTATCGTATTTGCCCTACGTGGCTTACATGTAACGGTTAGTGATTCGATGCATTAATGTGGTAGTTTGTTATTGTCTAATACATCAAATCACTAATCATCACATGTATACCACGTTTGGCGATTACGATAGTCAGCGACTGCAAATAACATTACTTTTTATAAATTGCGTTGAACGGTTTTGCTTTCCCCTTACAGCCAGCTAGGGCCTCCTCCCTATTCTTAGTCAAGATAGATGGGAAGGAGCTCTATCTGGTAGAGGCCACAACGATCATCTTTGTTTATGTACATACGCTCTTGTTTTAGGGTGGTGCTGCCCAATTTTTATTCCTCTTCTATGATCCAAGTAAAAATTGAATCGGAAGACTTAATCTCATAGTGCACTTCTTTCCTCAAAGCTCAATAAAGGATATTGATTTTCAATAACCATTTTACCCCTATCCAAATAATCATGCCTTGCTCAAAAATGGGTTCACCTAGTGTAAGACCTCTGTAGTTGCTATTGCTCAATTTCTTTGAGGAGAGAATCCCGTCATTGCAACTTCTTGTCTTTGGTGGTCTTGATAGCATTCGCTTAGGAAGTATAGGTTTGCTCGAAGAACTTCTCTAAAGAATGGGGATGGTTTATGACCTAATCAATTTTAAAAAGGGGGGAGAGAGAGAGAGAGAGAGAGAGGTCCATTTCGGTTATAAAAACTCAAAAAGGGGCAACTTTCGTGTAGTTCATGACTACGGTGCCACTATTTAATTAGTTTTGGTCAATAACTAATGCTAGATAAGGTGAGAATGATTACAAGCATAATACAAGAAAAAAAAAAGGCTTAAAAGGGTGGTCTATGATTAGATTAACAATGAGCCAATGATCAAGTGGAGCAATCCATCAAAGATTCGATATTAATGCCACTAAAAAAGTTACCCAAGGAACGTTTAGACTCTTTTGTGAGAATAATAAAGAAAGAAGAACTTTAAATGAAATATCTTTTGAGTTAGCATTATAAAAAGGTTTCGAAACCTGTCAAGGCACATGATCTAGTGAGGTTCCTACCTATACGTACGTGTACTCCTTTTTTATGAATCGTCAATAAAGGAAAAAAAAATGCGTTTATTTTTCAGTAGAAAATTTAATTTTTTATATGGAGTCATCTTTCAAAAAAGTTTCAAATGGAGACTTTTTCTTATTTTCTCTCACTAGTTTGGTCATTGTAAGGAATTATCTCATAGTACTAGTCTTATGCCCGTGCAAATGCACAGACTGTCTTTTTTTTAAGGTAATGTTAGCATGTCGAATATTAGTAGAATTATTCTCAAAGTTCAGTAAGTTTTCACCTAAATCTTTATTATTTAGACATACCATTGGTAAATAAAATTCACGGCTCAATTCACTCTAAATAACATATTCTTAAACTTCATTGAACACGTGTGAGATTCTTTTAGGGATGGAGGTTTTAATGACACATGAAGGTGCATATTTCACATTTTAGTCACAGAATTTGATGCATAGAAAATCACACTCTAATATGAACATGGGATTAGATATACACAACCAAAATAAGCCAGTTAAGAAAGCTTTTGGATGTTGAAGTGGTGATGTCAATTCACTGGGTCCCTCCGTGTCAGAGAATGAAAGTTGTTGATATATTTCTAAACTTGAATTTAAGGTTTCCAAACTTATTTAACACTCCTATAGATCCATTTGTCTTGATGTAATTAAGGTGAATTATAGGATAACCTTGGAAGATATGTAAGATCAGTTGAAAAGTTGAACTATCTCATAGTCACGTGACCAGACATCTTTTTGTGTGGTTAGTCAGTTTTTTGTGTGGTTAGTCAATTTTTTACTTTTCCAAGAATGGTCAATGATGCTGTGGTGTATGTTTTTTAAGTATCTCAAAAGCCCACTGATGCCAACTGGGCTACATCTCCATTTGATAGAAGGTAAACACCAGGTTACTATGTATTCACCTGTAGTAAAGAACTATCTTCGAAAAAATAAACAGAACAATGCAATCCCCAAGGTGATTAAAAGGTCTGAAGTATCAGGCAAAAGCTCATGCTACTTGTAATTTTGTTTGTTTGAAAAATGTCACCAAAGTTGGGATATGTATATTCTCACTTAGTTTATAAACTTCCAATTGAGTATTTCTCTTATAACAGTTATTCATGCAACAAATGTAAATTCTACATACCAGTTAGCTGATCTAATCATCAAGCCATTGAGTGATCAGAGGGATTGTAACACTTGTAACAAGTTGGAAATATATTATACATGTTTCACATTGAGTCTTAAAGGATACAATAGACCCTGTACATGCAGGATTAAGTATTAACTGTGGTACCAAATCTTAGTTCCTTCTCCTAACGGATTTTATTTATTTGATATTATAGACAAGTTGTAACCTGAATTTAGCAAAATGTTTCTCTTTAACAACTTCAATTGTAATAGAAAATCATTAGTTTGGAGAGAATATATTTTTTCATAATTTATTTATTTGTTTATTGTTGTTATGCAAATGATTTGCCGCTTTGAAACGGGGATCGACTTGAATTTTGATTTTCGTGTGTTTGTTAAAGAGTCATGTTTGTTGGAAGTTAACAATTTTTTCTCCAACAGACACCCATTCATAAGTATAATGTATATTAATAATATAATTTATTTATAAGCAAATCTAACTTCAATTTCAACCTATTTTAATATAAATACAAACAGTACACCCCTGCGACCTGACTAGCCAGGTTGATCCCCACTTCGTAGCGGCAAACCATTTGTATAACAACAATAAACAAATTATGGAAAAAAAATATTCTTTCCAAACTAATGATTTTCTTCTATAATTGAAGTTGTTAAAGAGAAACATTTTGTTAAACTCAGGTTACAACTTGTTTGTAACATCAAATAAATAAAATATATTCTTCATCTACTTTAATCTAAACAGAAAAAGGAACTTAGTGTTACTAAACCTCACCGGAACCATATTTCTTTTCGAAATAAAAAGCTTAACTTTTCCTTCAGAACAAAAAAAGTCTTTACTTCTTTAAAAAAATTTCATGCACCACAATATTTACTATCAATACATGTTGGTAATACATATGAAAGTACTTGGTACATTCATTAGGTTCGAACTTTCATCTAATTTAAAATTGAGACCATCAATTGTTCTTTGGTTTGACGTTGAAGCTTTAGAATCATGATGTATGGTAGATTTATACATTTCAACAAGACGTAAGATATTCTCTACATATGATATACGTACTATTCCTCTTTCGAAAATCATTGCGCTCAATTACCAATCAATTGTACCGATTTCTCTTTGATTATGTTGTTGACAAATACGTTGGTAGTTAAAGAGGGAGCTTGAAGGTTAGCTAAATCAACATCTCCGTCACCAAATAATACAAAATATCCATCACAACACTAACAA
>CAIGRO010290527.1:0-22867 GCA_903798355.1 Fraxinus baroniana
CGAATTGAATATGATGTAATTATACAATATTTTCAAAATAAGAAATACATCATGAATAGCTATAGTTATATTGTTCATAATTGTTTTTGTTATATAATTTTTGTCCACCCAATTAAAATATCCTGACTCCGCCGCTAGCTGCATCATATTGGTATATGAGCACAATCTCATTCTTGACAAAAGATGTGTTGTATAATAATATTTGTCTTACATGTCATATATTTGCTATGTGGTTTTTTTTCAACATTGATATATAAATTAAGTAACTAACATATCAATGACTTTTTTATTTTGTATGCTAGAAACATCACAGATGAATACATCATTGTCGAAAACACTAACAGAAATGAGGTCTGATTCATCAACAATATGAGTCAGATTGTCAGTTTAAATTGAAAAATGTTAACTTTTTTCGTTTTGTTATTTGTATTATATATTTTTGTTATAACTTAAATTTGTTTTCATATTTGTAATATTGATGTCACCAAATAAAGATTGTGATTATATATTTATAAGACAATTGAATAAATTTGAAGAAGAGTGGATTATATAAGTATCCATACTTCGAAAAAATTCCATTGAGATCTACAACAATAAGAATGACCCTGTTGAAATTTTGAACTAATTTTGTGTGATGGAGAGGTATTATATAATGTAGGGATTAGCTAATACTTTTCTTATGGAAGTTTTACTATTAGACTAATAGATTATTATTTTTATAATATTTTTAAGGAAGTAATTTTCGAGCTACTTTATTTTAGATAGGATGGAGTCAGGAGGGGTCAAAAAAAAATAAAAATAGCTGGGCTGCTACATAAAAAAGAAGAAATTCAAAGAATCTTTTTTCTTTTTACATTAAAGTTAAATGGGCCTTGAGGGAAAGCCCCCCTGGTTTTAGGACATAATCGAAAAATCCATTTTCATGCTTGAGAAAAGAATAACATACCGACTTCGAAATAGAAAAATAAGAGCAATCAACTTTTATTCAACATTTACAAATTATGGGTGTGTTTGAGCCACATTATTTTGGAAGAATGTATTCTGAAATAGTAGATTGATGGAAAATGTATGGTTAAAAAAGAAGGAAAAGTTATGGATGTGATGAAAAATATTATTTTATTGAAAAATGTGAGGTTAAAAATGAGTACAAGAATGAAAATGAAAATTTTAATGTGTACCAAACAGGGGCTATATACATAATTTCATAAAAAAAAATTATTCATATTTTTTTTACAATATTAACTTTTCCTTAACAATATCAATTTTCTCAACTACTTTAAAAATGTCACGCATATCATTCATTCGATACATAAGATGTACACCAGATGTGCTTACTACTAGTATTTAAAAATGCACATGTTGTAGTAGCTATTGAGATGAGAAGAATTAAGACAAGATGAATTAATCTATCAACACGAGTATAGTTAATTGATTATCATGTCATGACCAACATATAGCACAACTCAAAGTGTTGAAAATTTTGAACATGAGAGTTATATTGATCATTAAATTATAAGAGCTATGATTGATCTTTTAAATCAACTCATCTTTATCTGTAAAGCGAATGAGATAGAGTTTGTCTGCAAGTTTTTAAATATGCTCATCCTTAAATGTCTTCCAGAATCTAATGTTGAGCTAAGAAAAAGCCTTCATTTGATTCTGATTCTTTGAGAATCACTTTTCCTATACGCCAATTTTCAATTACATATTCGAAAAAAAAAAAAAAAAAAAGTACATAATAAAAATTCACATTTTCCAACCATTTTTCTCTATTTTTAACCACGTTTTCACCAAAAAGAAAATCTCAAATAATCACTTCTTAAAATTTTTTATCGAAAGAGGCTTATGGAAGAGGCTATGCGAAATAGAGTGTTAACCTTGCGTGACTTTTTTCTTTTTACATCAAAGTTAAATGGGCCTTGAGGGAAAGCCCCCCCTGATTTTAGGACATAATCGAAAAGTTCTTTTTCATGCTTGAGAAAAGAATAACATACCGACTTCGAAAGGAAAAAATAAGAGCAATCAACTTTTATTCAACATTTTTATATACAAAATTTCATTAAAAAAATTATTCATATTTTTTTTTTACAATATTAACTTTTCCTTTAACAATATCAATTTTCTCAACTACTTTAAAAATGTCACGCATATCATTTATTCGATACATAAGATGTACACTGCATGTGCATACTACTAGTATTTGAAAATGCACATGTTGTAGTAGCTGTTGAGATGAGAAAAATTAAGACGAGATGAATTAATCTATCAACACGAGTATAGTTAATTGATTATCGTGTCATGACCAACATACGGCACAACTCAAAGTGTTGAAAATTTTGAACACGAGAGTTATATTGATCTTCAAATTATAAGAGCTACGATTGATCTTTTAAATCAACTTATCTTTATCTGTAAAGTGAACGAGATAGAATTTGTCTGCAAGTTTTTAAATGTGCTCATCCTTAAATGTCTTCCGGAATCTAATGTTGAGCTAAGAATAAGCCTTCATTTGATTCTGATTCTTTGATAATCACTTCTCCTATACGTCCATTTTCAATTACATATTCTAAAAAAAAGTAAATAATAAAAATTCACATTTTCCTACCATTTTTGTCTATTTTTAACCACGTTTTCACCAAAAAGAAAATCTCAAATAATCACTTCTTAAAATTTTTTATCGAAAGAGGCTTGTGGTAGAGGCTATGCGAAATAGAGTGTTAACCTTGCGTGACTTTTTACTTAACTCATTATCACGCGGCCTACCCTGTATGTATAGGCATAACAAAAAGTATAATTAAGAGGGATGAAACACATGTAAAGAAAGATTGACTGTTGACTTTTCTTTTAATGATCAAATAGTAAATGGAAATGCATATTGTCTGTGCATGGCTAACACTGTTGTAAAAACCCAAATTTAGGACAAGTTCATGTGGCTTTAAAAAAAAAAAAAAAAAGGCAGGTCTGTGTAAAAGTCATTTACTACGATTTGGTAAATTACTCCAAAAATAATCATTTTGTTTTCCCTTTGGCTTGAACTACTTTTTCATCTCAGTGCACATTGTCTAATCAAATGACTTTATTCTAAGTGCATCCCCTAACAAGTACACGAATCATGATGATAACATGATTTGCCTCTCAATGTTTAAAGTAGGTAAATGCCAAAAAAAAAAAAAATGAGAAAGAGAGAAAAAACTTTTTGCCTTTCTCTTCTTTTGATTTGTTATTACTTTAAGAAGGGATATAAAGCATTTTTGTTTTATCCTTATTTGTGTTAGATTGAATCGTCATTTAGTAGCGTATTTTATTAAAGAATCTAAAAAATATATCAGAAGACCATTTGTTTATCGATTTGACTTGAAAATTTTCTCATCCATAAACATTTTGCCGAATCATATTAAAAATTGACATACGTGCTCAAAGAATACGTATACATAAATACAAACATAAGGTTTGTGAAGAAAAAAAGTTGGGAGTCAAAAGAGGATAGCTTTGGTGCAGCTCCCCTTGGTCCCAATAAAAGGACCTTTTGCCATCTCCAATGAAAATAAGTCTAAGTGATACCCAAGCCCTTTGAAGAGTACCAATTTTGGCCAAAATGATGTAACAATTTTTATCATAACCCGAATTTGTTGAAATGTCTTCGTGCAGCCACTACACAACACACGTGTGAAAAGAACAAGGAGTATAATATTGAATAGACTATCATTCATGTATCATGTTAACGATAACCAGGAACAGATTTAGTGTGGAGGTATTGGAATCAGCTGCCTCCACACTAAATTTCAAATTTCAAGTTTTCCTCAAGATTTTTTCAAGATTAAAAAAAAAAATCCATATAATTTTCAATAATTCAATTTTTGTTCCCACAATTAAATATTTTTTTTTTTTTTTTGAAAAATGCTCCCACAATTTTCGTGCATATTTTTAGTGAATATGATCTGATGATTTATCCTATGTGTTCATCATCAGGCAGTATGAGATTCAACTTGGCTCGGTCCAAGACTGTAATGTAATGCAGCGACACATCAACGTTTATTGACAAATAGGAAGACGTCATTATAAATGAAACGTCAATTGCAATGTACTGCTTTGATTGTCTTTTAATTTTCCATTATGCTGAAATACAAAAAAATTGGTGGAGAGATGGTTGATTGGGACAATAAGGACAACAGAGCTCCATGATTAGTTATCATTAAACCCTAGTTTTTTTTTACTGTGATTATTTACTGCTGGACATTGTAACTTGGATATATTTGTTACATCAATCCTTTCTGATGAGGTCCAACATATGATGTGGTCCTCTTCATAAAAACTATAGGAACTGAGTTCATTCACATGATATTCTTATTTTTCTGAGAAATTAATACTGTTTGTCTACTCAAATGTCAACTGTCTCAAGAAAATGACTTGACCTTCATTTGCATTTACCTTCAGCCGTAACGGATAAAAAATGCATTAGTAGATTAGAAGTAGGAGAAAATGTGGTCCAAATTAATTATGTGTAGCACGCAAGTTAATCATTGCTGCATTTTTTTTTTCTACGGATCCATTTGGCAATTATACAAAAGATCAATTACAATACGTCTGTCAATTAAGAAATTATTAGGACCTTTCAACATTGGCTGAGTTGGTGGAGTAGGTGAACGTAGAGACCGAAGGTCAGAGTTTGAATCTCCTGCCAACACTTCCTTGGTTGAGCCCGTTGCACCGGACTTGTTTAATGCGGTTTATCTTTCTTGTGTGGTTTGCGGGCTACTGCACATGGATCAAGGTTTATCTAGTGCACATTCACGGGCAACGACTACAAATTCTTACGTAAAAAAAAAAAAAAAAAAAAAAAAAAAAAATATCATTAATAGATGACAANATAAATGAGTTCTACATTCTTACATTTAATCCTCGTTTGAAAGTCACTTTTTTTCCAACATTCATTTTCTACTACACTTTCTTTTAAAAAAAAAAAAAAAAAACGAATTTTTTTCCTTTCTTTTGACTGAGCATTCTTCAACACAATCACTTTTCAAATAATTACTTCCACATAAGCACTTAAGTAGATTTATAAATTGGATCGTTTTATACTTTCACCGAAACCAATTTGTAAACACTATCGATATTAAGCTCATGTTTGATTCTCATTTTTTTTTTTCAAAATACATTTTCCTCTCTCTTCTTTTTCAACTACATATACTTCAATAAAACAATATTACACACAAATTCAAAAAAATTATTTATTTTTCAACCACACATTCTTCAATAATATATTATTCCAAAATACGTTCTTGACATTCTAACAGAGCTCAAACAACTATAAATTGCATTACTCTTTTATCTCCTCGCCATGCTTCAAAAATCCAAGCACTAATAGCGGCATTCATGTACTTTGCACCCTACCATTGTGTTCCCCACTTCAAATACGCCAGTGATGGACCCATAGCGTCTCAATCAACCGGCTTTTATCTTTTTACCCTCAATTAAAGATGGTTGGTTTGAGCCTTTTTGGACTAAGCTTTAGAGTTGAGATGCAAATAGGCATTCGATTCAACGTAATCAAATTCGAAAAATCGATTGGCGCATGACTTGTTATAATTTTTGTAATGTTGGTAGCATATTTGCTTGCACAAAATTATTTATGAATTGATAAGAAATTAAGGCGCCCCGTTTGATTCTCTCTATTTTCCTTGGAAGTTGAAAAAAGTTGTCCATTTTCTATATTTTGTGATGTTTGATAGCAAAAATTTTCCCTGAAATTCGTTTTCCACAATGGTAAAAAAACTTTATCACTTTTATTGACAATTTTCATGCAAAACAAAGTCAAACGAATGATATTCGGTATGATAAATTTTTTTTTTTTGGGCAATTGGAACAAATTATAGACCCAATGGTAAAAAAAAACTATCACTTTAATGGAAAATTTTCATGAAAAACAAAGTCAAACGGATACCAAACTTTCAACATTTTTCAGATAGAAAATTATACCAATCAAACACAATTAATTACAATTCTTAGTAAAATAAATTATAACAATTCAATTCCCTGTAATTCATTTTCTTTTCACCCAAATTTCACATTTACAATCAAACGGACCTAAATGAAAAGTGAAGCATTTAATTTGAATTTTTTTGAATTGGAAGTAAATTGGAGTACTTTGTCTCGCTTAATTGTTAATGTGGAATTTCACACAAAAGGTTGTATAACCCTTGTGGACAAAATGTGACCACTGGATCACAAGTAATTTTAGGTGTTTTGTAAATTTAGGAAAAAATTTGATTATAGAAGATTTTGCATCGTTCGGCAGCAGATTTTGAAAAGTAATAAAATAATAGGTTTTTAGATTCTGCTTTTAACTTCTCCATTTATCTATAATTAAAGTATAAATTTTAACCTTAGTTGATTAAATTAATTCATTTTCTACTGTATAAACCGTTATTTTTATTTTTTATTTTTTATTTTTAAATTTATATATTAAATATTTTTCATTATAAAATAACTAAAATGAGTATATTGTCTTAAAACAATATTTGATAATATTATATATATTGTTATAAAAGTAAAAATAATTTTACATCATTATCAATAATAATATCACTATAATCATTGCCTATTTTAGTAACTGTATACAGGAACGTCAATTAATCAATTTTGAATATCAAATATTAAAATTCTGATTTTTAAATATTTAATTCTAAAACAAAAGTTTATGAAACACTCAACTAATTATTCATACACTTGATTTTATTTTATTTTATTTTATTTTTTAGTACAAAAAAAGAATTGTTCTCTAAAAAGTACTACAATACCTAACCAATCAATAGTATGATCTTGCCCTCCACACGGGATATTGGAATAATTGCAATATTGGTCTTCAATTCACAATTAACCTATTTAAATATCTTTTAAATTGAAAAGATTATATTGGATCTCGAATAAAATTCATAAAATCAACGAAAATAGCAATCTTAGTGTCCCATTGAGGTTTAATTTGTTCCATTGAATAATTGAACTTCAATTTAATCACATATTTCATAAAATCCACAATTTTGCAACCACATATTTGGTTAACTTTTATCAAAATCTAATTTTAATATATATCAAACATAAGTTAAATTTTATCTCTCAAGTCACATTTAGTCACTTGTCGTCCTTTGAAGCTAGCAAAAATGACTTAGTTGGAGCCATTACGTAACATATTTTCCATGTATTCAATACATGGAACACTTAGTGTAAAAACTCGAATTATGTGGTCAAGCCGTTAACTTATGTATTATCTACTTTATGACAACTTAAGCTCATTTGACCTTTCATAGCTCCTTGTTACGTCCTACAAGGATTCGAACACATGATCAATGTCTTATGAGAAATTTAAGTTGAATCCTGGTAATAATCCAAACCTTGTACTCAAGTTGTTCTCATACGAACCGTCCGCTCTGAGAGAGTTTAAACGCATCTTACTCCTCATGAATATTAGCGACGCAAGTCTCATTCTCAACCGTTCATGTGTTGTCTACTTTAGGAGAACCCTCACAAAATTTTATCACGTTTCACAGGATTCAGACTCAAGATATTTGTCTTATGAGAGATTTAAGTTGAATCATAATAATGATCCATACCTCATGCCCAGGTAGTTTTCTTACGTATTGTTCACTTTGGAAAAACTTAAACCTATCTTACTCACAGATTTTTATCGCGTCCCCATAATTCGAACCGAAGATATATGACTTATAGGGGACTCGAGTTGAATCCTAATACCAATTGTTATCAGGATTCGACTCAAGTCTTTTATAAAGCAAAGGTCTTAGGTTTGAGTACTGAGAGATACGCTAGAAATTCATAAAGGGTAAATTGGTGCCAGGATTCAACTTTGTTCTCTTATAAGGCAAATGTCTTGTGTTCAAATTTTGGGAATGCGATAAAATTCGTGAGAGGTAATATAGGTTCAAGCTTTCATAAAGTGGACAATGCTTGAGAAAGCGGTCAGAACAAGGCTTGGGTCATTACAAAAAGTTTAGATTTTTTTATAATAACTAAACATCCATGTCCAAGTCGTTAACTTACGTATTTTTCACTTTAGGAGAGCCTAAAATCATTTTAGTCCCAATGCTCTCTCTCGCATCCCATAAGAGTTGAACCCATAACATTTGTCTTATGAGAAATTTAAGTTGAATACTGATAGGAGTAAGATGAGTTTAGACTTTCTCCAATATAGACAGTACGTAAATTAACTATTTAGGCACAGAAGTCGAGTCATTACACTTAGAACAAAATATGTGAAATATCCGTTGAGTATGGCTGCCTGTCAAGCAATTTTTATAAATTTAGGTGGGGTCGATAGGAGATGAAGTGGTGAAATTTGAAATTAAAATTGAAGTGCGTGGACTGACTTGAAACAAAATTGAGAATTTAGTGTTCGAATTGAGATTTTGTTTAAAGTTTGGTGATTGTAGATAAAATTTACCCTAACATGTTCAACTTTATGAAATTAAGTTTTATTTTTCAATTTGGATTGATTTCCATAAGTAAAGTGTGACAAATTTCTACAAGGACCAGGTAATGATTTATGAACATTTAGAGGATTGCATGACTGGAGATTGATAGTAAAGATTTAAGTCATGTTTGGTACGGATTAAAATCAGATTTTAATTAAAGTTAAAGTCAAATAATTAATATTAACAACATCTTTCATGAGTCCCACGACTTTTTAACCGCGAATTTTAATTTTTTTTTATCACAATCTATTAAAAATTTAATTTTAATCCACATCAAATAACCTCTTAATAAAAGATTAAGAATCAATTCACTTATTTTGAAAAGTTGCAGATCAATTTACTACTCGATTAATTGGTCAAGGATAACTAAGTAAGGGCTAATGATTCCTTAAATCCAAAAATGCAGATAAGTGACACATGTTGTGGACCAAAAAGTTCACCAAATGTGGACCCATTTCTACCTTGAGATTGAACCAACCGTTACACCTTGACTGCTTTAGTACACAAAAGATTTTGGGTTATTGAATTTGCACAGTTGCAGCTGGTCTAGAGTGAGAAAATTACATACATAATACAAAAATCTAGAGAGAGAGGAATGGCATTTATTGAAAACTTCGCAGTGGTGAGGACAGCAACTTCGAATTATTCTTCTTCTGTGTTTCATAATCTCTTCAGTGCCTCTGTTAGACTCATTTATAAATTTATATTTATCCCATTTTCCTCTCTATACATACATTTATGTATATATGTATATGCATTTTCATGGCTGCAGAGAGAGAGCACTAAAGTGAGAGCCGTGTATGTATAAAAAAGGTAATAGGGCAGGCATTCATAAGCCTTTTACACGTGATAAAGGAAGCATTTGCATGCGTGTTGTATAAAAGATTCATCTTCATCATCATTTCTCTGCTTGAATCCACACACCATACACACACTTACTGTGTTTCATTTTATTTTTTCTGTAATTTTATATGCAATTTTGAAACTCCCCAAAAAAAGTTGAAAAAACCCCATCTTTTAATCCTCACTTTCTATCTTTTCTGTTCATGATTAAAGTCCAGTTCTTTGATTATCAGATTCAACTCTCTGAATCTTTGTTATTTATTGGTGAGTTCAAAGATAAAATCTTGGGGTTCTTTGTAGAATCATTCCTTTTATTTTCTTGATGTGTCATTTTCTCTGAGTTTGTTTCTTCATTTTTGAGATATTGATTTCGAGTGAGTTTTTCAATGTATATTCTCTTTTAATTATCGTGCATATACTTTTTTGATTGCTACTTTTGTTTCTTCCTAGGCGTTTTATTCTCTTTCTTCACACTTATTTATGCCCAGTTTCAACACACACAAGTATATGCATGTACGTATATATGTTTCATATGTCTTTTTATCTTGGATTTATTCATTTTCCTGCAACAAGATTTTGGTTTGGATTAGGAGAAGAAGAAGGAATGGTTTTGTCTTCTTGGTATATCTTATATTATTACACTTCTCCCTCGTATATAAAACATATATAGCAATTTTATATTTACACATGCGGGTTTTTTCTTCAAGATTCTGGGTTTCTTCTTTTCCAAAATTCATATTCTGAACTTCAGCAGAATCGTAAAAAGTTCATCACCTACTGTAAATATATAATATATTAGCTTTTTACTTCCATTTGAAGCCCAGAAGAGGGCGTGAGATTTTGACCACACAAACGTTTTCTT
The DNA here is from genome assembly GCA_903798355.1 of Fraxinus baroniana. Lineage (NCBI taxonomy): Eukaryota > Viridiplantae > Streptophyta > Magnoliopsida > Lamiales > Oleaceae > Fraxinus > Fraxinus baroniana. Next base: position 10,189 of record CAIGRO010290527.1, read on the forward strand.
ATTGTCTTTGAGACTAACAGCCTTAATTTATGGGTAGCCAGAAGTTAGGTCAGATAAATTTGATTAAAAAACATTTAACTATTTTGTACTGTTTTTCTTTTTTCCTGGGTTTTTATGATATGTGTATCCTTTTGCTATTGCGTGTGAAATTTGTTGAAGCATTATTTACACTTTTCTATAATTGTATATACATTTTTCAATTTGGGATATGTTGCTGACTTGTGCTGTTTTCTCCATTTCTGGAATTTTAGTACAAGGTTAATGCTTCAACAGCAGTGAACAAAGACTAGAAGGGAAAGAACAGATTTCCCGTGCTTTATATAATTTAAGGGAAGCAAATTATATCATCATCATGCCTATGAGACAAATGAAAGAGAGCTCAGAACAGCACTTTGTGATTAAACCCCAGTTGCAAAACATCATGAACACCAAGAGTGCTCAGAATGGTAAAGGTCCTCCAAGCCCAGAGCCTCAAAACCAGTCCTCACCTCCATCAAGAAATAGAGGAAGGAGAAGGGGACGAGTTGGCCGGAAATCGGATCAAGCTGATGCCTGTATGCGACCAAGCTCAAGGCCTTGCACTGGGACAGATAGTCCGGTTATTGCAGAGCTGACTCGAGCTACTGTATCTGCTATGACTAATGGGTTGGTAGGGAATGGAGGCAGCTTATGTGACGCAGAAGTGTTTTTTCCTTCTTCAACCAAGTCTTTGCGTTTTGCACCCAGGCCAGGGTATGGGCAACTTGGGACAAAATGCATAGTGAAGGCTAACCATTTCTTTGCCGAGTTACCGGACAAGGATTTGATCCAGTATGATGTAAGTTCCTTTTCGTGATAGGTCCTATTCAACATATATAGAGGGTATATTGAAGAAAAATAATCAATGTGATCGATTATGTGACAAAAACTACTGGGGCCCTTAATCAGTATATTTACGGTGCAGTCTTCCTCTTATAAATGCTGTTTCTTTGCAGGTGTCATTGATTTAGGCTTCTGTTTTTACTTTGTCTTTTGCTTCTGCAGCATTGATTAGTCTTAATAGTTGGTCATTAATATTGTTCTTATTGTTCCATATGGTTTGTATTTCCATCTGTGTCCTGTTGCTAACAGGTTACTATAATCCCTGAAGTGGTATCAAGAACTGTAAACAGAGCAATTATTGCAGAACTGGTGAAACTGTACAAAGAATCTGAGTTAGGGATGAGATTACCAGCTTACGATGGTAGAAGGAGTCTTTACACTGCTGGAGAGCTTCCATTTGCCAGGAAGGAATTCACCATTAAACTTATAGATGACGAGGATGGAATCAAGGGTCCCAAGTATGAATTCTTATTACCTATTACAGCCAAATCTGCCTTTTACGAATTTCCGCTTTCTCGATACTGAAATTAATACCACTGCAATACTTGCTGGAAAATGCTGTCTAAAAAGAAATCCAAGTGTTTTGCAGAAACTATTTTGTTGATTTGCTTCAGTTTGTTTATACATTTGTGAAAGCTGACTGAGCATACTTTGTACGTGTGGTAGGAGAGAGACTGAATACAAAGTTGTTATCAAGTTTGTTGCACGCGCAAACTTACATCATCTGGGGCAATTTCTTTCTGGTAAGCGTGCGGATGGTCCACAGGACGCACTCCAAATTCTCGACATTGTGTTGAGAGAGCTCTCAATGAAAAGGTATTAAACAGTGCTTGAAGTGTCTGCAAACTAATAATAGCAATTTATGACTTTTCCTAATCATTGACTTGTGTGTTTCATGTTCTTGTTTACAAGGTACTGCCCTGTTGGAAGATCGTTCTTTTCTCCTGACATCCGGAGACCACATTCGCTTGGTAATGGCTTAGAGGCATGGTGTGGATTCTACCAGAGCATAAGGCCTACTCAGATGGGCCTGTCACTTAATATCGGTAATTTAGCATCAAATTTGATTTCCAGTTGAAAATTCATCAACTTCATCATGAAACCTTACATTACATTCTTTGTTTAATGCATTATAGATATGACTTCAGCTGCATTTATTGAGGCTCTGCCGGTTATAGAATTTGTTGCCCAGCTGCTGGGGAAAGATGTGTTATCAAGGGTGTTGTCTGATGCTGACCGCATTAAGGTACTTGTCGTCATTTGATGTGAGGTACGCTAGAATGATTTCATGCTCATCTTTTCAATGTGTCCCTGAAATTCATTTCAGGTTAAAAAGGCCCTTAGAGGAGTGAAAGTTGAAGTGACTCACAGAGAAAATGTACGAAGAAAATATCGAGTTTCAGGCATTACCACTCAACCCACTAGAGAACTAGTGTAAGATTATTGTTTGTTGCATAATGGGTTCCGTTAATGATATTGATCGATATACTTTATCGTATATTCCAGGGAAACTAATCCGACTTAAAAAAGTTGAATAGTAGTGCTATTTGGGAGTCATAATGCATTTAAAATAATTAGCCTTTGTAATCGGTCTTGGCTAACCGTAATGGGTATGCTATTTTGTTTTTCTCAAGAGCAATATTTGTTAGCATCGAAAACATAGACTCTAGTCTTTGGATGTCCTATTTTCCTTGTTTCTTCCTTCAACTTGAAATCATTCTTAAGTTGCTTTGTGTTGCTCAATTTTCTAAACAGATGGTTGACTGAGTGAATAACCTAGTGGTCCTATGTCCAGGTTTCCTGTTGACGAGCACTCAAATATGAAGTCAGTGGTTGAATATTTTCAAGAAATGTATGGCTTTACAATTCAGTATAGTCATCTGCCTTGCCTTCAAGTTGGAAACCTGAAGAAGGCTAACTATTTACCAATGGAGGTAAGGAATAGTATATGAAAGGGATTTTAGAGTGTTTTTCTTCTATTTCGATCTCCTATTTATTGTCTTAATGCAATTCACTCCTTAGGCCTGCAAAATTGTTGAGGGGCAAAGGTATACAAAAAGGTTGAGCGAAAAACAAATTACTTCTCTTCTTAAGTTTACATGCCAGCGGCCCCGAGATCGAGAAAATGATATTCTGCAGGTATCTGAAGATAATCATATCTAATTTCAATTTCATTTAGTATCGTATGGACTAGTAAAATTCATTTTTTGAAAATTTGGCTTTACATAAAAAAATAAAATAAAATTGCATTATGAAATATTCTGTTGCTAAGAGCTTCAGCTTGAAAAAGGATATTCGTATATCTTCAGTAAAACAGCTGAAGAATGGGAATTACTAGTTCATTCTCTCGTACTAATCACAATCAATGAAACATGGCACACGATATTTGTTGGGTTCTTCGATGCTAAATGTTGTTACTCATATTTGTGTAAGTTGGGTATGAAGCTTAAATTGCATATCAGTTCCTTTGTTCATCTAAGACTATCAATGTCTTACGAGCATCAGATCTTCTGTTTAGTCAAGTAATTGAATGTCTAAGTTATATGCATAATTTTTCGTAAGGAGGCCACCATATTTGAAATTTGTAAACTAGTCCTCGAAGTAGTCATCTTTAATTTTAATTTAACTTGAGTGCAGACTGTTCAACACAATGCATATGAACAAGATTCATATGCAAAGGAGTTTGGAATCAAAATCAGTGAAAACCTAGCTTCCATGGAGGCAAGAGTTCTGCCAGCTCCTTGGGTAATTCTTCACAAAAAATCTATTTGTTACTTGAAATAGTGTTCATCCGTATTCCTTAACCTGCATTGCATGTATGCAGTTGAAGTATCATGAGACAGGGAAAGAAAAAGTTTGTTTGCCTCAAGTTGGGCAGTGGAATATGATGAACAAGGTTGCTTTCCTTTTACATGTCAAATTTACAATTCTTTTCCTTTTTTTCCTCTGGGATATGAAAATACTAATACCTATTCCTCAACTAGCTTTTGAATCTCAATTTTGATTTTCACATGCACAGAAAATGATCAATGGGATGACTGTTAGCCGTTGGGCATGTATCAACTTTTCACGCAGTGTCCAAGAGAGTGTCGCTCGTGGGTTTTGTAGTGAACTGGTTCAGATGTGTCAAGTATCTGGCATGGTAGAATTTCCTTCTTTTCTCTACGTTTTATTCTTTCTTTTGTGTGCACATATTTGTGTATTGTATTCCATTATCTAATTTCTTATCATCTTTAAGGAATTCAATCCAGAACCTGTCATTCCTATCTACCCAGCAAGGCCTGAGCAAGTAGAGAAAGCTTTGAAGCAGGTTTATCATGCATGCATGAACAAACTAAAAGGAAAAGAACTGGATCTTGTGTTAGCCATTTTGCCTGACAATAACGGGTCCTTGTATGGTATGCTGCACAAATATGTAATTGATTTTCAGGTTTAGATACAAAAGCCATCATTTTTCGTGAATTAACATTCACCTATATCCAATTCTTTGGTGATAGGTGATCTGAAGCGAATATGTGAAACTGATCTTGGCTTGATATCACAATGCTGTCTTACAAAATACGTCTTCAAGATTAGCAAGCAATATTTGTCTAATGTGTCCTTGAAGATAAATGTCAAGGTACAACCTTTTATGATCATTCATGGCATGCCTTTTGATTTTGCAGATTTATTTGACAGTTCACTAACATAATCATCTAGAGCAATTTAGTCCTTATAAAATCTCTACTTGTTTTATGTCTAAAGTATTAGATTTTCGCTTCTGAATTTTATTACATTGAAAAGATGGGTGGCAGAAACACCGTTCTGTTGGATGCCATAAGCTATAGAATACCATTGGTTAGTGATATACCTACTATCATATTTGGGGCAGATGTGACTCACCCGGAGAATGGGGAGGACTCCAGCCCATCAGTAGCTGCTGTAAAGTTCCTCCACTGAACTTTTCTTATTGGATCATCTTTTTAAGACCATATCATGTCAGATTGAATAAAGTTTTTTGTTCTAAACATCAGGTTGTAGCTTCACAAGACTGGCCGGAGGTCACTAATTATGCTGGACTGGTTTGTGCTCAAGCTCATAGACAAGAACTCATACAAGATTTATACAAGACATGGCATGACCCTATCCGTGGAACTGTTAGTGGTGGTATGATCCGGTATGAATTTCCTGTTTGCTAAGCCTCAAATTTTGCTTGGTTAAATTTGCTTCACAATTTTTTTCTCTTTCATATGTTTTATTTGTTATGTTTTTCCTTTACTGGAAAATTCTGGTGTTACTTCTGTATTTATGGTTCATATACATTTTTTCCCTCTTTCTGCAGGGATCTTTTGGTTTCTTTCAGAAAGACAACTGGGCAAAAGCCGCAGAGGATAATATTTTACAGGTCAATTCAATTGTCTTAATGGCTGTATTGGTCGAAAGCATTACTGTTCACGAACTTGCATCCAAACGAAACAAACACTACTACCTTTGTTATAAGATTCTGTTATAAATTAATCTCGGCGATTCAAGTCTAAATACAGTGATGAAAATGAGTACACATCTTTGGCCCCTGATTCCAAGTCATCTTTCCTGTCAATAAGTATATGTGAACAAATCTATATATTTTCTCTCGTGCGGTTTTAACTGGATGCATGTGTGAGCATGTTTAAAGCCTGTATATATTTCATTAAAACTGAGCAGGGACGGCGTGAGCGAAGGGCAGTTTTATCAAGTGCTTTTGTTTGAGTTGGATGCAATCCGTAAGGTTAGTGATAATTTGTCTCCATCATTACTTTCTCCACTGAGTTTCTCACTGTATCTAATATATGATAAAATCAAGTCTCTATATTATGTGTAACATGCCTTAAAATTTATTCAGGCATGTGCCTCTCTAGAACCAAACTACCAACCACCAGTGACTTTTATTGTGGTACAAAAACGACATCACACAAGACTTTTTGCGAATAATCATAGGGACAAGAGAGGCATCGACAAGAGCGGAAACATATTACCTGGTAACTAGTAATTAATTCAAAACATATTTTTTGTTTTTGCTAGGAACTTTAGCTTCTGTTAGGTTTCCATATTTCATGACGTATCTTGTTTTATCAGGCACAGTGGTGGATTCTAAAATCTGTCATCCAACGGAATTTGACTTTTATCTTTGTAGCCATGCTGGAATTCAGGTAAAACATGTGTTATCTTTAGTGAGGTATTACTATGGAATAGAAAATTTCTGTTGCATATATAATTGGAAGGTGATCAGAGCATCGTTTTCATCACAGAAGATGATTTGATTTATTTTTATTTATTTGGTTCCTAATGTATGAATGATCTGTTCCATATTGTAATTGTAGATAAATGTTATTACTATATTATAGTAAAAACAATACAAGACCTTTCGCCCTGTGAAGCTCATGCAATTCACCGTTTGGTAGACAAATTTACCTGGAATGAAATGAATTTGTATTCTTAATTTGGCTCTTATTGCATATATAGCAAAGAACTTGTACCATAAAAATCTCGATTCCGACACTTATTTTCAAAGCTTCCACCATTACCTCTCTCTACAACCCCTCCACTCAGGCTCACTGAACCGTAAATTATTTCTTCTTTCAATTGAATCCCATCTAATATCTGACAGCTCTACCTCTCGTCCTTCTTCATCATCAGAAATCATGTTCTTTTAGTCACCCCTTTTTCTCCCACTAATTGCTTCCCTCCAAAGCCATACCTAATGTACATAGGCGGCATAAATGTGATAACATGCCGAATAGATACTTACAAGAAAAAATCCAGTATTGAAAAATGTTTATCTTCTAGTGTTGAGCCTCAGAAAAGACGTATAGACGCGATTTCCCTTTGTTATAGTTATACAAAGATCTTAGAACAACTGATATCAGTGTGTAGTGGCTTATATTAAAACGATGAACCAAGGCTATGGTGAAAAATTTCCACCTTCAAACACTACTATTCTCTCGATAAATCCTATGCCTACCTTCTCTCTGCTTAAGAAGATCATTCCGATAATTGGCTTCTTCACACAGTCATGCATGTTTGGACATTTTCATGTTATAGTTTCCAAACTCTTGTGAATAATTTGAAGACCACAAGTAAGTTTGACATAATGGTGGATGTGGTGAAACTAATTAAATGATTGGGTGGTGTGACCATTTATGCCAATCTCATCCTGAAATGTTCAGATCAGCAGTATGCTTTTACAAATTCTAGTGATCATTTATGCTGATCTCATCATGAAATGCTCAGATCAGCAGAATGCTTTTACAATTTCTAAGTCAAGATTACATTGCCTTATTCGTTTACATACAGGGAACTAGTCGCCCTGCTCATTACCATGTTCTTTGGGACGAGAACAATTTTACTGCAGACGGAATTCAGTCACTCACGTACAATCTCTGCTATACTTATGCAAGATGCACACGGTCTGTCTCTGTGGGTAAGTGTCAATTTTCCTTGTATTGCTTATCTGAATTGACTGGGCCATAAATTTCCTGCATTGCCATGGATGATATTGTTTCATAAAGTATGTTTGATCATTTTCATAGTTCAGCAATTCAGATTAGTGTTAAACACAAGGTCAGTCATATCAGTTTTGACTGAACTGACCCATGATCTACTGTTTTTTTGTAGTTCCTCCTGCATATTATGCACATTTAGCCGCATTTCGAGCCAGATTCTACGTGGAACCCGATGCTCAGGACAATGACTGTGATACCATTAAAGGTGGGAAGATTACCCCAGCAGCTGGAGAGTCGGGGGTCCGGCCTTTGCCGGCCCTCAAAGAAAATGTAAAAAGAGTAATGTTTTATTGTTAGAAAGAGTATCAGAAATTGCAGTAGAGTTAAGAATAAGGCTTTTATATAGATGCAGAAATCTTTTTTGTGTATGTATGATTAGATGATACACGGTTGACTTTTGAATTTGGATCAGTGGCGTAAAGAGTAGCCAGATTAGTCTAATACTATTTCAAAGATTTTTCTTTTCGAGTAAAGATATTCATCAGATGGCTCATGATCATCTCCCAATGTGTCACAGTAGGAGCTCATGATCATCACCCAATGCGACAGTAAGGTCAATATCAAATTATCCAATGTAATTTCTTCCAAATTTGAGGTCGGTTAAATTGTATTTTTATAAACACATTTTATTGAACTCTGAATTTTTATTTATTTTATAATCACAAATTTTATGGGATTAAAAAACTTGCAATTTCAAAAGTTTGGTCAAACAGTGGGTAAAATAATATTCTACATATTTTTGAAGATATCATTAATGATTTGCTAGTCTTCTATACAAAACCAAACTCACCCCGAACAAGTAACAAGTAGAACTTTTGAGATCTTTAAATGAATCTCAACTTCCCAATTTGTTGTTCCGTTGATTGTTCCTCTTTAAAACCTCGCTACAATTTTGTAGCTATTACCTCTAAAATTGTATAAAGATTGTGTTGGAATTAGTAAGTATAGACCATGAAAAAGTGACTTTCGTATCAATTCAATCAAATATTCGGACTTAATTTGATAGTCAAATTATGAAAATAAATGGATTAACTTGTTCTACTCGTCAAGTAGATCATCGTGGTATATTTGGATTTTCCAAATCAAGTCCGGGCGAATGGACAATTTACTGTCTAAAGTTGGAAGGAAAGAAAGGAAATTAGCTGGAAATTTGTCCAACTCCATCGCTTGCCTAGTGCNCGTGGTATATTTGGATTTTCCAAATCAAGTCCGGGCGAATGGACAATTTACTGTCTAAAGTTGGAAGGAAAGAAAGGAAATTAGCTGGAAATTTGTCCAACTCCATCGCTTGCCTAGTGCTCGAGCAAGGAGCTTGCGATAGGCGAACGACGGAGTCTTTGTTTCTAACGCTCGAGTGATGCAATGACGACAAGTTAGTGACAGCAAAAGCTGTGACCCTTGACAAAGGTTACTAAGTTTGGGGCGCGTCATTTTACTCACAACCTTTCCTCCTCTATAAATTAGACCCTTAAGACGTCCATTTGTTCATCCCAATAATATACAATCATAGCATATCATTAAATTCATCTTTTCCTAGTCTAAATTCTGCATTAAAAGCTGTTTTTTTTTTCCAAATTCATTTAAGGAGTACAAAAATAAAACTTCGATTAGTTGTTTTTGTATTTTGAAGTGATACTAACACAAGAAGATTGTCATTGTATCTTGGGAGTTGATTGTCATCATCCGTAGACACCATTGCGGGGCAAATTCGACTTAAGGACAAAGAGTTCAACTATTGCCTCAACGTTGCATACATTTATTTTTGGCTTTGCTTTGACATTCATTTTCATTTGGTATTTTTCACACATATCCTTACTGTTACTCTATTAGACTTTTGGTAAGATTGGTAACTTGTTTTGGTTTAAAGTCGTCATTCAAATCCATCATTTTTGTCAACATTCTTAAGTCAAATTTTTGTTTGAGTGATAAAGGAATTCTAGTATTGTACTCTATTAAACTAATTTCGGTCCTATTTAACTTCTTCTATTCCTTCTCGAATTTTCATTTTGGTTTATCTTCTGTTTTGTGTAACAGAAATGAATACGGTTAACAATATCGATACATCTTCGAATGATACGTCGAATATGGGAACTTCGGAAGGAATGTTACCTAACTTGGCTCCTACCGTTGTGATTCCTCCGATTACGGTTGCCCCTACCACAGTTCATACTAATTCTGTTCCACATGGAGAGAAACCGGAGAAGTTTAGTATGATTTATTTCAAGAGATAACAACAGAAAATGTTGTTCTATCTCACGACCCTAAATTTGGCAAAACTCTTGAAAGAAGATGCTCCCACCGTACAAGAAGGGAAAAATAATAGAGCATCATTGATTGCATTGGATGCTTGAAAACATTCCGACTTCTTATGCAAAAACTATATTTTGAATGGGTTGGACAACACATTATATAATGTGTATAGTTCCATGAAATCTTCAAAGGAACTATGAGAATCCTTGGAAAAGAAATACATGACTAAAAACGCCGAAACTAAGAAGTTCATTGTGGGGAAATTCTTAAACTCCAAAATGGTAGATTCTAGAACGGTTATCAGTCCAAGTTCAAGAAATGTGAGTTATACTACATAACATTCACGCCAAGAAAGTGAATCATTTCAAGTTACTGCAATTATCGAGAAACTTTCACACATGTGGAAGGAATTCAAAAAACTATCTCAAGCATAAGTGCAAAGAGATGAATATTGAAGAACTCATTGTCCGGTTGAGAATTGAAAAAGATAACCGAAATTAGGACAAGCTAAAGCTAATGTAGTGGAATCCTATAACAAAAGCAAGAAAAGAAAGCATTCATCGAACCATCCAAGAAGAATGCAAAGAAGTTCAAGGGCAATTGCTAAAATTGTGGAAAGACCGGACATCGATCTATTAATTGTCGTAAACTTAAGAAGCAAGCTCAAGTGAATATCACCGAATCTGATGCAATATCTAATGGTATATCAAATATAAATTTGTTGGCCGTTATTTTAGATTGCAACAACGTTGAAAATCCCATGGAATGGTGGATAGATACGGGTGCTACCCATCATATTTGTGCCGACAAAGGAATGTTCTCATCCTACACTCCGACTAATTGTGAGAAATTGTTTATAGGAAACTTTTCAAGTTCAAAGGTTGAAGGACAAAGCAAAGTATTTTGAAGATGACATTGGGGCAACGAATTTAGCCTTAATAATGTTCTTCATGTGCCAGATATTGGCAAAAACTTAGTGTTGGGTTCTTTGTTAAGCAAAAATGGATTTAAATTAGTCTTTGCATCGGATAAGTTTATACTTACTAAGAATAATATGTATGAAGGTAAAGGCTATGTAAAAGATGGACAATTCAAGATAAATGTCCTTATCATTGTACCGAATAACTCAAGGAATAATATATCTTCTTCTGCTTATATTCTTGAGTCGTTTAATTTATGGCATCATAGATTGTGACATGTAAACTTTAATTCTATACGCAAACTAATAAATTTAAGTTTTTTACCGATATGCAGTTTAATACAAATGGAAAATGCAAAATTTGTGTAGAGGCTAAGTTAACCAAAGCACTGTTTCATTCGGTCAAATGTAGCACACCACCTTTGGAACTTATTAGCACCAATAATGTGACTTAAAGTACGTCTAAACAAAAGGTGGCAAAAATTATTTCATCATATTCATAGATGATTGTACAAGATATTACTATGTATATTTGTTGAAAAGTAAAGATGAAGCTTTGGGAGTATTTAAATACTATAAAACTGAAGTTAAAAATAAATTTGGAAAAAAGATAAAGGCAATTTGTAATTATCGAAGTTGAGAATATGTTGCACTGTTTGAAGAATTTTGTTTAGAATATGAAATTATTCATCAAACAACAGCGTCATACTCACATCAATCTAATGGTGCTGTTGAACGTAAGAATTGAACACTTAAGGAAATAATGAATGCAGTGTTGATTAATTCTGGCTTACCTCAAAACTTTTAGGGGGAAGCTATACTTTCAGCAAATCACATCCTTAATAAAATACTATAAAGAGTAAGAATTAATCACTTTATGAGTTATGAAAACGTCGAAAACCTTCCAACAAATATTTTAAAGAGTGGGGGTGTTTGGTAAAGGTACAAAGACATAAACCTAAACCAACTAAAGATTGGACCTAAAACAATTGATTGTGTCTTTATCGAATATACAAACAATAATAGTGCATATCAATTTTTGGTTCATAAATCTAAAATACTTGATGTACATATAAATACTTGTATTGAATCAAGGAATATTGTATTTATCTTTTCTTATGAAGAGAAAGGAGTAAGCTCACACAAACGAATTTACAATAATGCAATTGGAAACGATTAAGAAGATAGTAATGATCAAGTAAATGAAAAACCAAGGTACAGTAAAAGGAAAAGGATTCATAAAACCTTTGGTTTAGATTTTCTAACATATCTACTAGAAAATGATCCAAGAAAGTTTAATAAAGCAATTTCCTCACCCAAAGCTCCTTTTTGAAAAGAAACAGTTAATAATCAAATTGAATCCATCACGAATAACCGTACTTGGGAATTGATTGAACTTCTTCCGGGAAACAAAGCTTTAGGCTGCAAGTGGATTTTCAAAAAAGAAATTGAAATCAGATAGATCAATAGACCAATATAAGGGCAGAGTAGTAGCCAAAGGATATAAACAAAATGAAGGACTAGATTTCTTCGATACCTATTCAAAGTTACAAAGATCACGTCTATAAGTGGATTTTCAAAAAAGAAATTGAAATCGGATGGATCAATAGACAAATATAAGGGCAGACTAGTAGCCAAATGATATAAACAAAAGGAAGAACTAGATTTCTTCTATACATATTCACTGGTTACAAAGATTATGTCTATATGTGTCATGATAGCATAATCTTGAAATATATCAAATGGATGTTAAGACTGTATTTTTGAATGGTGAATTAGAAGAAGAATTATATATGGAACAACCTGAAAGTTTGATTGCTCCGGAAATGAAAATAAAGTGTGCAAGCTTAAAATCGTTGTATGGATTAAAACAAGTACCGAAGCAACGTCATGAAAAAATTGACAAAGATATGTTGTCAAATGGTTTCAAAATTAATGAATGTGACAAATGTGTTTACATTAAAACCACGCCTAATAGATACGTGGTCGTATATCTATATGTTGATGATATGCTAATCATATGAAATAATTCGAACATTATTATTTCGACTAAGAAAATGTTGATAAAATATTTTTGTAGCGTCCTGACCCACATGGATCGAAATGTTACTAGACTAGCTTTACTTTA
>CAIGRO010290536.1:0-17794 GCA_903798355.1 Fraxinus baroniana
TTTTCTTTGAATTGTTTAACAGTTTGCATACATCTTGTTTATGCCCTGAAATATTTGCAAGTGATCGAGCCATGATGGCTTGTTTGTAAGCTATACATTAAGAAGTAAATTAAGAACCACTGGTATCACTGGACGATTGCTGGATGGATAAATGCCTACTAAGTTTTATCCCTTTTTGTGGCCTAGCAAAACTGGTCAATATGTTGCAGTTTGGCTTGTAGAACTCCTAAGCCTAGGATTTCGTATCATGCCTTTTATAATCACTACCAGAGACACGGAGAAGGGAGAACATACCCCTCATTCTGTTCTTTGCTGTCCACAACTTACTCTGATCTAAAATATCACGGGAAGTTGACAAAGGTTGAAATTTATGTTGTCCTTGAATAAACCTAAGATCACTATGTTTCTTCGTACTCTGCGACTGCCAGCATTGTGCAGCACAAGGCTAAAAAGGTGATATTGTCTATCTGAATGATCCTACCAATACAAAAGAGAGCAATGGGTACACTTGCATTCATCAGTCGTCGTTGATATTTCATGTAGGTTTGAAAAACTGCTCAATGAGATGTTAAATCACGTGGAAAGGCAACCAAGAAAAGCAGCATAGTACTGCATGGCTGATGTCCATTGCACTTTTCAATGTTCTTGGTCTGATACTGCTTGCCCATTTCAGGCGTCTCTTTCCTCTTTTCTTTAAGTGGGTGAATGCTGATGACGATGAAACAATTTTACTAGTAAGACAATTTCTTCTTATACAAGAATGTGAACGCTATTTCGCAACTACAGTTTCTTGTATTGGTTTATGAAAAGCATATTATCAATATTTAATTGGATAATTGTCTGATGGCTATTTCAAGATTTTAAATTCAATTGATCTTATTTTACTATTTTTTTTTTTATCCTTTGTATATTGCTTTATATAGAATTGCATTATGAGAAATATAATTCTTCGGTATTATTATATATCAGGTTCTGGAGCAGACCAAAACCGTTCGGAGAGTAACATGGATAAGAAATTCACTATTCATTGTAAGGTGGAGGATGAAAGTGTATCACTGAAGAAAGATATTAATTTCAAATTTTCTTTGCCATTTTGGCATTAAATTTGGTAATGTAAGAATCAAAATTCTCACTTAAATATTGATTCTTAATTTGGAGCAACTTATGAAGGTTGTAAAAAATATTAACGCTCCCTACAAATTGATTAATTTATTCACTGTATCCTGTACTTTCGGTGATGTGTATTTGGCTTCAGATTGGTAGATGAGCTTATCACTCTGTACAAAGAGGCAGCACTGAAGGTTAATCAGGAAGCTATTAGATCCCATGTTCTTTAAACACTGACCCTGATACAGCAGTAAGTTTACTACTCTCTTTCAGTTATCTTCTACTTTTGTGGTCAATTTTACATGATTTCGCCGTATCATGTCTTTGACTTTGTTGACGTCTTGTTTTCTGTTCTTTTGTTAAATTCCAAGTTCTAAAGGTTCACAGTTTGATGGCAAAAAGGTATGAGGATGATCCGAACCTGGCCTCGCTCTGGCCATTTTCAACTCAGAAATAATACAGCGGTAACACTCTCAGGCTTTTACCTACTTACATATCGCGAACAAATCGATCTCTATAGTGAGTTTTTATTGTCTCGCATTCCATTCTAACCAATGTACTTGTGTATTTAAAGGTCCATCGAGATGAAGTTATAACCAAGTCTAAATAACCATTGCACAATAGTTTTGTTAACTTCACCGAAATATTTACTTGCTCTCGAGAGCTCGGCTTTTGGAAAGATCAAATGACACAAGGTTTTACTGAAGTAATTGTTCTGACTTCTGAGGGACTAATCCACTAAAAAGAAATAAAACTGGTTGTACATATTCGCCTGATTATCCTAAATAGGCAAAGTTTGCTAAAACCTTAGATCAGCTAGCAGTGAATTGTATATACATGGTGTTTCTTTTCAAAGAGAAGTATTCTGCTAAACTTCTCAGTACAAAAGGACAAAATGATGCATGTTCCTTTAATGGATGCTTATAAATGGACTTGGGTTACAAAGTTTCTCATTTGGCAACTTGGGTTAGGACTGTGCATTTTTTGGTTGTTCGTTTAATAATCCTTAACTTGGCGTATATGGATCGTAGGTTTCTTGAAGATTATATGATGCAGAGATTTTTCAACCAAGAAAGAAGGTGCTTTTGCATTTTACTGCAGCTGTAACAAAGTCTAGAAGACTCACAAGGCAAAAATCACTATGCCATTACCATTTATGGAATTGGAATTCAAATACCAAAGTACACTTCTCCATAAATTTGGTGAAGTCATGTTAGTTTTGTCATCTCTCTCCCTTTTTAGACATATCCTCAATTACACATCGATTATCAGCAATCTTACTTGGTACTACTGAACCTGAATCTGATGGTATAAAAAATTAACAGAGTAGAAACTAGAAAGACTAGCAAAGCAATTCTCGATGCCCATACGACGCAGTGATGAGTTAAAAAATGCAGTGGAAATTCTGTGTGTCTATACTAGAAACTCAACTCTCAGCACCAAAACAAGCAACACATGAAGCATATCCACAAAGCAATTACAATTTCCAAGAATCCTTTGCGAACCTGGAAATCAATCCTGTACTGTCTGTACTTCAAAGTCATATTGGTATGTATAATTCCCCATTTCTGCCTTCCCCATCGACTCATTGAAATGCTAGTACCATTTTTATCACTGCTCTTTTTTATATCAATTTCTTCAAACAATTGATAAATGTAAGCCTCAGAAACCCCTTCTTTCTTCAGTGGAGTCCATATTCCTGGCCTCAAATAAATCAGCAACCCCTTCAAGTATATCTTGGCATAGTTTCCGGTAGCCTCAGACTCAGCTTTGTTTGGCCACCCGGTCTCTGTCACGATCACCGGAATATTCTCTTGGCCCAAAACTGCCTTAGTAGCTATAACGGCATCCACCATCATGTCGAATATATTCAGGTAGTGGACACCGTTGACGGTGTCATTCCCGACATTAAATGGATGTTCTTCGAACCACCAGAAATTAAATGGATGTTCTTGGAACAAAGCGTACCCAAGTGGGATTTCGGAACTCATTCTGTAGGTAATGTATGGGTAAAAATTGATCAAGAGTGAAGAGTTGGTTTCATTCAAGAACTGTAGCAATGGTGTGATAATCAAAGAATTGACGGGTTCTTGGAACTCCGCGGTGGATGAGGGAACCGAAGTCGTCATTACGTTGATAAAGGACAAGGTGGTAGAGACGGGGATGGAGTGAATGCCGAGATCTCGGAGGGCGAAATGGAGGTTTTTCATTGCCGTGATGAGGGTGGTGGTAGGATCGGAGGCGGAGTCAGAATTGGCGGTGGCGGTGATGACGTCAGAACCGACGGAGATAAGTGAAATGCGGGTACGGAGGTGGTAGGGGAGGACGTGGGAGTAGAGCCAGATAGTGGCGGCGGAGCCGTTAGTGGCGAAGGATGAGACATGGTAATTGGGGAGGGAGATGAGGAGGGAGATGTTGGCGTAGGCAAAGGCTCGCACGGCAGCCGGAGTGGGGTCGACGAGGTGGACAGCCTGAATATGGAGGCACTGGAGGGTGGAGGCCACTTTTTCCGGCGACTGGATGTTTGGAATTGATGGGTTGTAGGTGACGCCAAAGGTCGTGGCGGTGCAGGCGGTGGCGCAGAGGAGAAGGGCGGTGCACAGAAAGAAAGGATGCATTTTGTGGAAGTTTGTCGAAAATGAATTGGGTTTATGGCGGGAATTTGGTGCATATATAAGTAGTTAGTGTGTGTACTGTGTGTGTGCAGTAAAGCAATTCAGTTACTTTCGGAGAAATAATAGTGTATAGTAAGGCACATGTAATGGTTGTGTACTTCTTCTGTTGGGCTGCCACGTATTTTGTCAGCCTTTTCAATCCAAAAGAGATAATTAAAAAAAATTAAACTTGACTATGTTATAAGAGGAATATTATAATTATTATTCATTTCCAGGGTGGTTACAAATAACAAATACAGTTGGGATGAATATCATTACTCATGTTATAAACTTAAAGCGTGTTCGATAGAGATTAAATCGAATTAAAATTGAAAAATTAGTCATTATTGTTGACTTTTATTAGACGGTTGGGACTCAATAACATCCATATTTTCAATTTTAATTAAATTTTAAGCACGATCGAACACGCCCTTAGTCAATAAACTTGTGTATTTTATTAAATATTAAAGTATCATGTTTATAGAAAAAAAAATTAGGGTTACAAGGAATATAACAATCATAATGACTATGGTTGTAGGAGTATAAAAATATTACTGAATACTACTATATTTACAACACCCTCTTGAATGACTATCTACACAATAAGTATCTCATTGAAATCTTGTTTGGCAAAAAATCGACGGGATAAAAATGTCAACAAATGAAAAAATAGTACAAATAATTTAGAGTAATAAAATGTTACATTGTTAAACCTTATCTAGAAAATCTAGTGGGATAAAATTTGATCGAATGAAAAGGAATACATCTACTCTCCTTGATTTCAATTCTTGTTAATTTATAATTATCTTGTACACCAATGTCTTCAATATTACAATTTTGGTGAAGTACGTCTCATGTTGTTTTGTACAATTTCCAAATAACACCATCTTCATATGAGATATTTTATTAACCTTTGATAACTGTAGTAACATTGTGATTCAGAAAGTAGCTCTTATTAATCTCTTCCGGAGTATCATATATATCAGAGTATTTTTTTTTAGGGTAAATGTATTGTATGTGATGGACATTCATTACTTAAAAGAATATGTCTCATTAAAACTTAATTATAAAAAATCATGTGGAAAAATTCTAATGAAGGAAAAAGAGTACATTTATTTTTTTTAAATACGCCACAAAAGTTGTCTCATTAAAAATCTTGTCAAGAGAACCCAATGAGACAAAACATTGGTCAAGGAAAAAAAACTCGAATTTACTCTCTCTCATGATAATATTACTTGAATTAAGTTTCAAACATATTAAATCATTCAATGATATTATAAAATTTATATAAGACAAATTGATTATAATCGCGTGTATTAGATGCATATTGAATTGCATGCATTGTCGCGCTAACAAAGTAGATACTTGCAATTACATCAACTATGTGATAATTTATCTACTTATACAAGTTTTTGCGAAATTCATTATATAATATTTGTGCATTTTATAGTATGACTTTACTTTTTCCATTTTCATTTCTCATAAGTATACATCTTTAGGTGTTCATACTGTAGATTTGAAAACTTTAGGTTTCTTTAATAAGTTCATTTTAGCCCCCGCTTGGCCTCCATTATTTGAAATTATAATTTTTGGAATAGTATTTTTTTTGGAGAACACGTGGTTAAAAAAGAAAAAGAAATTCAATTTACGTGTAATATTATTTTATGAAAAAAATTTGTGGTTAAAAATAATAGAGAGGATAATAATTTTTTAGATAATTTGGGCCAATGGGGGCTTAGTATGATCGCTTCATTTTATTTGGCCAATCATTATTTAGATCGATATGTTTCATCAAATTTAATTCGATTTCTTACTATTCGTAATATGATGCAGTACATCATGAGAAAAAGTGTTATCGACAACTTTTTCTTTTCGATTATATTTCTTTATCCATAATGACATAATTTATTGAAATATCTCAATTTTCAACATATCACGTACTTAAATCTCTTATGGAGATTTATATTTTTTTTTTATGTTTAAATACTCATTACAGTATGTGTCCCCTAAATGCGACCATCCTTGTTAATTGCTCTATTTGTTTCAAGATTTTTGGAATTAGAATCGAATATCATCACGTTTCATGCGCGGCATAGATATATCAAATATAATATTAACAAATTGTCCTCCTAGGACATCAACTCGTGTTGGAGTATTTAAAACTTGTACGTTAGATATTGTTGATCTATTTTGTCAATAAATGTATCTAAATAAATTATATTTTCGAATTTCTGATTCGAATTATCTTTTGCAAGGATAATGATGCATTTGTATATTATTTTCAGTTTCTTAATTCCTTCCCCTAATATTGAGATAATTGTACAATCAAATTAGCAATCATTTGTACTGCATTATAAATATCACACATTTAAGATGAGGATTCAAATTACGCATTTATTTTTAGCATTCTTTACTTTCCATCTTAGTGCATTATGGTGGATTAATTTTGCACGTACTACACTATCAAAATAATTAGATGAAAAAATTAGGCTTTAATCATAAGCCAATTATAATAGGAAGAACTATGATGTTGACACGCTTCATAATACCTTTCATTAAGCAGAAATTGTAAGTACATTATTCTCAATTAACAAGTAATAGTGTTAAACCATTTGATTGACATCTCAAATAACACTTATCAAAAGGTTAAGATTTAGTATTACTAGTATTAACAAGATACACCGTCTTGATTGTAGAATTTGAAAATTATGCACATAATTTAAAATTTGAGTAGTAATTTCGCAAACTTCAGATTGTGAACACCATGCAATCATTTAATATATGTATCAAATCTATTAGATACAAATAACGTCTAGATAGTTAACGTGGAGAGTGATGTAACCCCATTTAGGGAATTTAATTCATATTTTAGTTAGTGATGATCAATTTTCGATAAAAGAGAATAAATATTCTAGTTCTTCATTGAAAGTTTGAATTCTCAATTTCGCATCATTATTGCGAGTGATGTTCTAACTGAACTTGTCAAACAATGAAATATAAGAGTTATTGAACTTCTAATAAGTTCCATCACATAATCACTAGATAATGTTTACGTAAGCAATTAAAACTACTATAAATCATTAATTTTAACAAATGAGATATACAAAATTCAATGAAATATGCATCCAAACACCTGGTCACAGATTAACAATTTTTTTTTTTACACAAACCCCATGAAACTAAATTTTAATGAAGGAAAGAAATTATTATGTTTTAAGACATACATACAAATTCCGTAATAATATTTAAGAAAACGATAGACAGGGGATTTTCAAAATTGAGCGCAAGACATAAAATATTCTAACTGAGTGCAAATTGGGAATTTGAAGACAGAGACGTATAATATTAAAAAAAAAACTCACAATGTGAAATTGGGTAAAAACTTTGGTGCACAAAGTTCCGATTGCTATTTTTTAATAAGAAAAAATAGTAATTGAATAAAAGCGTTTGTGCTGATAACGTATTATAAATTGAAGGAATAAAAAAGAAATATAGATAATAAATAGAGAAAAAAAAGTAGAAAATCAAAACTCAAGTGTGTTTTATTAAGAATTAGTATCCCATATTATAGAGTATAATAAATGTTACAATTGGAATGATATAAATTCTCTAAACCAAATAAAACCTATCTCTGCATGATGATAAGATTATATAATCATTAATATTTATCTTATAGTTTTGCAGAACTATTTTCATTATTTTTCAGTAAAAAATTATGATATGTTACTTTTTCAATTAAAAAGGTTAAAAACCAACATATTACAAGCAAGTAAATTGAAGGGTAACATATCGGTATCCAGCGTCGACCGATTAAGTGCAATCCACTCTACGAGATTGATTGAGCACGTGAATGAACAAAGGCCCTTTAGACGTTTTCTGGATCTGGTTCCCTAATGACAACTAATAGCTTAATGAATGTATTTCTTTGGTGCTTAAAATATTGAATTGGAAGTCAATGGCTCTTCTTTATTTAATCAGTGAATAATTAAAAAATATTACCAAATCTAATAGTAGTATTAGGCTGAAATTTTGTAGGGTTGCATGCGAAACTCTATACTCTCTGAATTTATTAAGTTGGGTAGAGCTATGGCTATTTACGCTTGAGTCTCACTTTCCGACCATGGACATCATTGACTTTTATTAAGGGCGTGTTCGATAAAGATTAAAATCGAATTAAAATTGAAAAATTAGTCGTTATTGTTGACTTTTATTAGACGAATGAGATCCAATAACAGTCATATTTTCAATTTATTTTTTTTGGTACCCACGTATCCCAACTTAACCAGACTAATTTCCTGGACCACCAGCCACCGACCCCTCAGTAACTGGCGGAGGTAAACCGCGGGTTATGACCAAATTGATCAGGGTTCGAACACCCCTTATACTCCTAACCCCAAGAGAGTTTTAAGTTGTACCGAACAAAACCTAAACTAGGACATTAAAGCAACTCGAGGGCGTTATACAATTTTTTTAAAGGCTTTTTTTTTTTTAAATAATATTATTGGAAGGGATAATCGTAAACAAAATTTCTATCGACGACCATTTATATAAAGTTGTTGGTATTATCCATGGAAGTATTATTTATTTTTTTAATAAGTGGTCGGTGGATTATTATGTTCGTAATTTAATATATCTTTCTATTTTTCACTTCTATATTTTTAAAATGTTATTTTGTTACTGACAAAATTTTATAACATTAGTCAGTATTCTAATAAGTGAGCCTAACTCAAGGCGTGGGCAAAACGCCTTCCCTTGACATTAAATGCAAAATTAAGCGATAAACTGTCAAGTTAAATATTTTTATTTTTTTAAGGTCTTTTTATTTGATTTTAGTTTTGAGTTTTTAAATGATTTTATATGTATAAAAGTCAAAAATCGAATTTATTCGATAAAGAGTTAGATAAGATTTAAATTACGATGTTATCTACGTTATGTAAGTATTATTTTGAGACTTATTGTTTTGATGAAAATTTAGAAAGTATATAAGAAATTATTATAAATCTATTAAGTAAAACTCGTCTAGTTTAAAGTTAAAATTACGAAAAATAGTCTAGTTTTTGCATTTGAAAAACTTGAAAACAATATAATTGATTAATTATTGGAATTGCTAAGGGTCTTTTTGATTGTAAGGGTGGAAAGAAAATGTTTTACAAGAAAAATAATTGCCTAGAAATTATTTTCTAGAGAATTGTTAATTAAGTGTGTTTGATTGGTATAATTTTTCATCCGAACTTTTTTAAAAATCTTGGATTACATGGAAGTTGTTCATTAAAGTTTATTTTATTTATTTATTTATTTTGTTATGAAATTTGTTACCACTAAAAATTTTTTTTAAAAAAAAAAAGTTTGCTCGAAAACTATTTTTTCACAAATTTTCATCAAAGTTTAGTGTTCGTTTGGCTTCGTTTTACATGAAAATTGTTCATTAAAGTGAATTTGTTTTTAATAATTGATTATGAAATGTATTTCCATTATCAAAAAATAAAAAATGGCCAGAAGACTGGAAGTGTAAAAAGGGCGCGTGGGGGTGGGTTGGAAAAAATCTTGCCTAAAAAATTTGTGCCATCAAACAACACAAAATTGGAAAGTGAGAAAATATTTTCCATTTTCCAGGGAAAATTTAACAAATCAAACGGGGCCTAAGTAAATCTAGTTTTTATAATTTTATTAAGTTGGTATATATTATTTTAATTATTAAATAATTTTTAGAAATGATAAAAAAGTTATAATAATATTAAAAATAAGAAAAATACTTTTTTGCTCCTAGATTTGTAAAGTTTGAAACTTGGCCTCCATACCCAATCACACTTTCCTATTGATTTTGAATCAGATTAAAATCAAATTTATAATTCCCATCAGACAAGAATTAGTGTTGTGAGTAACATGTAATGCTATTTATTATCGGTCCATGATAAATATCATTACTCTTTTTTTTATTAAGAATAAATTTAAATTTATTATCGAAAATAAAAGTCTTCGATTTTTAGCCCAAATTGAGTTATGTGAAGGCAAAGTCATAATTTATAGTACGTATTTCGCGGACTATGTCGAGAATTGAGATCCATATATTTACCAATTTCAATATCATTTTTCCTTAAACCGCACAACTGAAGTAATCTTAAAGCAATTACATCTTAATTTACATCGAAAATGTTGTTAAATGAGACTCGAATTAACGTCTTCCAAAATTGTACGACTTTCATGTTTTCTTTCTATTTTATTCTCAAATTGAACAATGGAGGACTCAATTGATCACAACAAGTTTTATATGCTTGATTCGATATGAGTTAATATGATTAAAGAAGATAGGCATGTAACATACATTCATACTTGATAACATACCAAATATATATTTATAGATTGAGTACAAGAAAAGAAAAATGAAATCAATTGACTCAAAATTGACATGATTAAAGGAAATAAAAAACGATACAATCATTTAGCCCCTGTTTGGTAGAGATTAAAATCAGATGTTTAGTAAATTTTGATAAAATATGATGAAATGTGTGATTGAAAGATTCTAAAACTCGTGAAATATATGATTAAAATTAATTATTAATTTCGACAATAAAAAACCGAAATGCTTATTTAATTTTATTTAAAAGTTAATAATTTAGAAAATGTTAAATTCATTTATTTTAAAAATAAGCGAGACAAAAATGAAATTTACGGTTCAATGTAAATTGAAGTTCGTGGATAGTATTTATATTTTTCAAATTATATATACACCAGTGCATGGTGCCCACCAGTGCATGGTGTGAGACACAGTGTCCGCGATGTGTGGAGACACTAAGGCCGTCTCTGCATAGTGCAGAGTGCTCTTATGCGGAGTTTTTCTGCATTATGCGGAGCAACAATGCTCCACACGCATAATGCGGAGCAAATAATGTTTTTTTTTTTTATTTGCTTGAACTTTTCCTAACTTAATTAATTAAAAACCTTCTCATAGTATAAATTTCATAAGAAACATAAGTAGAAAATGACATCCATTCCACATTATTTTTCATAAAAATTGTAGCTATTATCTAAAAAAAAATAAAAAATCTATCCGGAGAGTTCCTTGGTGTTCGTACACCATGTGCGAACACCAGCTGATGTGCGGACACCACTCTCCGCACTGGAGACTTTTTTTTCAATACAACTCATTGCTTGTCCACACACCGCGGAGACTACTCTCCACAGTGACGAACCAGTTTAGACGTGAAATGGAAGGTGCAAAATAGTTTGTGTAAAATTTAAATAAGTACATTTGTGGCAAAAAAAAAATAACAAATGAAAAAAAAAAAAAAAAAAATGGGGTCCATCCTAGTCCATGTGCATTTATAACTCAAATTTTGTAGGCATTGAACATTGAAATCAAGCATTCACTTGGAAAAAGAACTCCATGTGCAGATCTATAAACCCTTTTTCTTTGCCTCAACAAATGCATCTTAAGCAACATGCAGTGTTGAGGTAATGCAAGTTTTCATTATTCACGCTTATTATTAATTATTAAATACAATTGTAGTTAGTGATATGTTATTAAATAAATATAACTCTAGTATAAATAAAGTGTCACGTCAACGAATTTGTCAATTTTTCAAACGATGAATTCTTGAGTAATGGACCTGATAATAGTTTCATAAGTTCGGTAACCATTCGAAAAACTTTCAAAATTTAGTGAACAATGCAAAGCGAAGTGAGGAAAATTCAACGACCATTTGGAAAAATCATTGGAACTTACAATTTGATTTTATGTAATTAATAGAATGTGATTTTTTGTAACTTACAATTTGATTGATGCAACTATCCGAATTAAAATTTAATTTTAATACAAGTCAAAGTCAAACTATAAATATTAATCACATCTCTCATGGATCCCACAACTTTTCAACCATACATTTAAAAAATTTCTATCACAATCTACTAAAAATCTAATTTTAATCTACACCAAAACCCTCTTAATATATCAGTCTTCACATTATTTTCATATTAAGAACGTTATTTAATACACGAAATCTCTCTATTACAAAAAATAACGCTTCAAGAAAATTCCCAATGTTTTTATAAAATGCAACGTCGAATTAAATCATTTTTTTTTTCATAAAAATCATTTAGTCGGTATGAATTAAACGTTAATACTCATTACTCCCTTCGTCCAAATTATATAGGCTAAGTTTCTTTTTTCTCTTGTCCCAAATATATAGGCTTGTTTCCTAATGTAGAATATTTTGTTGTGTTCATTTACCAATATATCATTATTAAATTTTCATCACTTAATATCCCAACTTCTTGAAATCATCCAAATACACACATTTCCCACTTCTTGAAAATATGGAACAACTCTTATTTTTTTTTTCCTTCTTCAAATTCTTTATGGATTCCAACAATAATTTATTTTTACATGCTGAAAATTAAATAGGGGTATATTAGGAAAGATTTTAGCAAAAATTAATTTTTCAATGACATTAAAGAAACTTTATTAATCCGTGTAAAAAACGAAACAAGTTTATACAATTAGGACGAAGGGAGTATTTTATATACGAAAATATGTCATGCAACGACACGGGCCCTCACGTGAGGAGGATGTCAACCCCAATGCAAGTAATATTATTACTCACCAATATTTCTTTAAGATGAAATAAATAAATAATTAATCTCAAATTGCATTTATAACCACGCAATTCATGCAACGTTCAACTTGCTTCCATTCCATGGCATAATTTTTAATTAATTGATTAAGAAATATCTAATTATTTATAATTAAATCCTTCTTAATCCCCTAATCTCCCTCTATACAGCAACTCAAAGTTCCAAAAGAAAAATTAGAATGAGAATGAGAAAGAGAAAGAGAAATTAATGGGTGTCAAACAGGGGCTTAATATGTCAATTTCTTGAAATCATCCAATACATACATTTCTCACTTCTTGAAAATACGAAACAACTCTCATTTTTTTCTTCAAATTCTTTATTAATTCCAACAATAATTTATTTTTACATGCTGAAAATTAAATAGGGGTATATTAGGAAAGATTTTAGCAAAAATTAATTTTTCAATGACATTAAAGAAATTTTATTAATCCGTGTAAAAAAAAAAAAAAGTCTATATAATTGGGACGAAATGAATATTTTATATGCGAAAATATGTCAAGCAACGACACGGGCCCTCACGTGAGGAGGATGTCAACCCCAATGCAAGTAATATTATTACTCTCCAATACTTCTTTAAGATGAAATAAATAATTAATTAATCTCAAATTGCATTTGCAAGTCTCGTGGTTTAACCACATTCATGCAACGTGCAACTTGCTTCCATTCCATGGCATAATTTTTAATTAATTGATTAAGAAATATCTAATTATTTATAATTAAATCCTTCTTAATCCCCTAATCTCCCAGATATGTCGTTGAGTTTCAAGGTTTACTCTCCGTCTTCTCTCTCTAAAATCTTTCCTTTTTCTTTTTCTTCTTGATTCTTTCATGGAAATATATACATACAAATTTATGTATGCACATATATATTGATTCTTTCCATAGCGTAATGAAACCGATACGATTTCCTTAAATTCATTTCTTTTCAATTTTTCTCTGTGAATGTACTCTGCGTCCCCAAAGTCAACATGCAAAGCATTGAAATCAGGCCAAAATCTTGAGTGAATGCACGCACAATTTTTTTGGCATTGTGAAGAGCTATACATACAGTTTTTTTACAACAAAACTAGCGGTGAAGTGAAAAAAAAGAAAAGAAATAGAAGAAGATGAAGAATGAAGAGCAAGCACGGACTCTGTTTGGGATTTCTCTATCTGAGAGACCCAGATGGAAACAATTCCTCATTTGCTCTTCTGGGTTCTTCTTTGGTTATCTTGTTAATGGCATCTGTGAGGTATAACGTTGAAAAATTTAAAAAAAAACTCATTTTCTTTGATGGTGTTTAGTGCGTGACATTTGTTTGATTTTCGGAAATTGAAAAAATTAATGGGAAGATGGAGGGAAAAAGCAGCTGTTACGATATTAATCTTTCGGACTTGTTTGGTGGAAAAATAATTGAAGGCAACTATTGTATTTTATCTTTTCATTTGGGTAAAAAGTAATTCTGTTTGCATGCTGATGAGTTTTGGGTGAGGAGATTTAACTTCTATTGATTAATTGTATATTGACTCATATTCTATTAGGTATATTAATTCTAGTAAATTCTGAATTTTAATTCCAATTTTGTGTATTTGATTGTCAATCTATACATTTTTGTTAAAGCTTATAAAATTGGTCGTTTTGATGCTTACCTTATATACAGAGGCGGTGGAATTTCAGTTACAGAAATAATTTAGGTTTACAGATGATATCATCGTTAATTGGCCTCATCATCATTTTTTTATGAACATCTTTCGAGTTTATATGGCTCTGCATGAACCCAATTTATCCCTTTTCAATTACTAACGATTCTGCATCATTTTCTATCTTATGTGGATCTGTATTTTGACTTGTTTTGCTCAAAATTCAGGAATATGTGTACAACAGGCTCCAATTCAGGTGAGGTTATGAATTGCAATCTTCGAAAATGAATTTTGATCTTAGTGGACGTCATGAGTTTTGTAATTATTAGCTGAATGGATCTTTCGTTGGTTTACTTCTTGTAGCTATGGATGGTACTTCACGTTCGTTCAAGGATGGGTGTATATATTCTTGATTTACTTGCAAGGCTTCACCCCTAAGCAAATGGTGAACCCATGGAAGACTTATGTGAAGCTCTCTGCTGTGCTCATGGGTTCAAATGGACTTACCAAAGGCTCTCTGGCTTTTCTCAACTATCCGGCACAGCTCATGTTCAAATCCACCAAGGTGAAAAAGAAATCCAATGGCTTACTTTAATTGTGTTGAAAGATAAATGGGTTGGCATACACTCTGAATCTGCTTATAATTTGATGTTTCCACGTAGTTCTAGTTCTTGTAATGGCATCAAATTTAAGCCAGATAAGAAGTTACTATAAGTCGATTAATATACCCTTTGAATGTGACCTGCTTATACAAGACTCAGTAAGTTTTAACATTACAAAGATAAAACTTTAGAGGATAATAAAGTCAAATGTTATGCTTGGTATAGATGATTTGATGGTACTGAATAATGTTAAAAGTAGAAAAAGAAGTTTAAATCTTGTGTATTATAGTGCTGCGTACCAAAGATGCACTTCAGATTAATGGAAAGTTGTATTTTTCACTTGAATTGCTTGCTTGTGATGAAAATATTTGTTCAACACTTCAACGATATCCCAGATAATAATTTGTTGTGATTGTATACAGGTTTTGCCAGTGATGGTAATGGGAGCCTTCATTCCTGGTCTGAAACGGAAATATCCACCTCATGAATACTTATCTGCTGTGCTTTTGGTGGTGGGTTTGATCCTTTTCACCTTAGCAGATGCTCATACTTCACCTAATTTCAGTGTGATTGGTGTCCTGATGGTATCTGGCGCATTGATTATGGATGCCTTTTTGGGGAATTTGCAAGAAGCTATCTTTACCATGAATCCTGCAACAACGCAGGTGATGCATTTGATTTGATTCTTGGCGTGAAAAAAGTTATGAGAAATTCATGATTAGAAATTCTTCCTTCGTCACACATTTGTTGTTCAATCTTTGACAGACGGAAATGCTTTTTTGCTCTACCCTTGTTGGCATGCCTTTCTTGATCCCACCAATGCTTTTTACAGGAGAACTATTTAAGGCATGGAGTTCGTGTTCACAGGTAAATTCCAAAAACATCTTTAGTTTCATTATAATCCTTTACAAACAATATTAAGTTATCTTGTTTCTGCAGCATCCTTATGTTTATGGAGTTCTGGTATTTGAAGCCATGGCAACCTTTATAGGACAAGTGTCTGTTCTTTCCCTAATTGCCCTATTTGGTGCTGCCACCACTGCTATGGTAAGTTCTGATCCTAGAATTATGTCAATGGACAGTACGGTCGAATACTGCTAATCTAATGTATCAGGAATGTTGGACATACCAGTTAAATTCTAATTTATTCTTGTTTCACATCAAACTATATAAATAGGTGACGACAGCGAGGAAAGCAGTGACTCTACTGCTGTCGTATCTAATCTTCACGAAGCCGTTAACTGAACAACATGGGAGCGGGCTTTTGTTGATATCTATGGGGATCATATTGAAGATGTTGCCGGATAACAAGTCTCCCAAGAAGAGATCCACTGTTCCACCTCCTTCTCCTCCTACCATGGTCGAAAACGAAGCTCATAGTGAAGACAACAGGTTTCAAATTGGAATTGAAGAAGCAGAGGAAAAAAGGCCGTTGGTCTGATAGATAGACCCTTCACATGTAATTTACTTGTTATACAATTTTATAGACATCGAAGTAATAGGATAACTCTTTCCCTCCCCTGCGTGTTGAAGAAAACAAGAAATTGCACACCCCACGTCGCAGGAAATGTGACATCTTTGTTAACTGGTATCTTCAATATTCAAGTAGTTCTAGACTCGACTCGTGATAGAGGAATTCAAGTACACAAGTATGTCAACACACGCACATTTTAAAAGTTCATTTAAGTATCTGTTTGTTTCTCATTTTCTCTCCATTTTTAGAAAAAAATACTACCGTTGCAAGGTCCACTTTGCCGAAATTGTTGACTTCCATCTCACATTATTCTTGAAGTTGTTGCTCCAACAGTCACAAAATTCATTTTCTACAACTAAAAAATGGGCAACAAACTGAGGCTAAGTTAAGAGCTACATAATAGCTTGCATAGAGTTACATTCATTTTTAAAAGAGCGACGAGAGTGCAATAGAATAAGGTTAAAGGACTAATTGCTAAAAAAAAAAAAAAAACAGCAGAAATAAATCTAATAGAATGTAAAAAATAGTATTTATAATTGATTTCAAACTAATGTTGAATTCCACTTGGCCTACTTCTGGCTCATGTTTATAATTTTTATATAAATACTCACGTATTATTCACTTATCTTTATATCTACTTATAGTTTAAATAGTTTATAAATACTTCTCAAACTTACTTTTATATGTTGTATAGCCCCTGTTTGGTTTAAAGTAAGATTTTTATTAAATTTTGATAAAAATCGATGGAATGCATGATTCGAAAGTTGTGAATTGTATGAAATGTGATAAAAAATAATTGTTGATTTTGATTTAAATTTTAATCTAATTTTTTAGCTAAACCGAATAGGGGCTTATTGTATTTTTGAAATATTTTGATATTTTATTTGGAAGACAAAAATTATATTATTTTATTTTTTTCCGTCTGCCCAAGTCCTCGGGAGAAAACCCATGCCGTCTCTTGTAATTCAAGCCCAACTAACAAAGAATAGCACGACTTACTTTTATTTGTAGGGAAAAATTCAGAGGAAATTACATAGGTCCAGGTGTTTAAAGTTTACAATTCAAAAGTTAGGGACCAAACTTTATTTTTTCAAAATTCAGGTGATATAAAATCCCTAACCCAAATTTTTCAATCCCTCCCCTCCCCCTCTCTCTCTCCCTCTCCCTCTCCCCCCGTCCCCGTCCCCGCGCCCTCCCCTCCGGCAGCTGCTCGCTGCTCGTGGCGAGCAGCCTTTAATTTAATTTTTTTTTCCTTTTCCTCCTTCCTTGCTATTGGTTGTGTTGTGGAAGTGGCAGATCNTCAGGTGATATAAAATCCCTAACCCAAATTTTTCAATCCCTCCCCTCCCCCTCTCTCTCTCCCTCTCCCTCTCCCCCCGTCCCCGTCCCCGCGCCCTCCCCTCCGGCAGCTGCTCGCTGCTCGTGGCGAGCAGCCTTTAATTTAATTTTTTTTTCCTTTTCCTCCTTCCTTGCTATTGGTTGTGTTGTGGAAGTGGCAGATCTGATGGTTGGTTCGCTGCCCTTTTTTTTTGTTATTGAGTCATGTGTTGTGCGTTGGTGGTTATTGTTGGTGGTTTGGGTGGAGGTGGTGGTCGTCGTCGTGAGGCAGTGGCGATTTTGTGGCGGGGGCGGAGAAGTATTTGGTTATCTGTGACCAAGTATTTAAGCTGTGGCCTAAAAATCTTGACAAAATGTGACTGAAAAAT
>CAIGRO010290576.1:0-16521 GCA_903798355.1 Fraxinus baroniana
ATGCAACCGCTGGTGTTTATGTTATCTAGTTCATCGATTTCTCTATTGTGTAAAGCTGTTATTGAATTGAATCTTGAGCGCTGGTTTGGGGTTATTTAATTATTAGAGTTAATTAGAACGCTAGTTTCTAACTAACTAAAACTAACGAGAAATAGAAATCAATTCCAACGATGAATATTCAAAATATGAATTGAATTATCATTGCATCTATGATCAATCGTGGATTTTCGACGGTGGATGTAGACTTAGACCAAGGTTAGTCTTTTGATTGTTTTTGTTAATTTAATTTTCATTGTTATTGAGTGAGTTATTTACAAATAGTTGCATACAAAAATCCCCCAATCGTTATATGAAGCATAAATTATTTGATTGCACACTCTTCGTGAAAATCGACCCTTACTTCCACTATTACATTAATTTTAGAGGTTTAATGACTATTTTTTGGTGCCTATGACAGCACACCATATATATATTTTCTTATTTTATTTGTTTGTTTGTTTGTGTACGTTAGATGGTATGGCCGACAACGATGAATTTATTTGAGATCATGTATTAATTTATGAATTGTGAATAGTTTTCATGCTTAGATTGATTGACACTTTTCTATGTGAAACTTGATATTACTTGCGCACGTGAATTAAGTTAGATATTATGATTGAATGAGTTGATTCATATTTGAATAGATTGAAAAATGGAACTTAGATGCTAAATCCAAACTACTTTATTGTATATTATTTGACCAATTTAATATAGTTTGGGGGTGATTCCACTGTTGTATGAATATATGGATATGAATAGGGAATCCAAGTGTGAGAAATTTTGTGTCGATTATCTAAGATAATGGGATAAAATTAGGCAAAAGTCTTAAGTTAGATGATGATTATTTTGAATGGATGTTTAATGAGGGGGCATCGCACTCACTAATCAAGGCAAAAAAATTTGGAAACTTCTCTTTATTATAAACTTTATGACTCGAGTTATTAAGACTGCGAGGGTGTCTAAAGCCTGTTGCACTAAAGTTATTTGAATTGGGAATTATTGGTCAAAAGCTCACTATATGGGTCATTTTGAGATCTTAAATGAGAGAATGCTGCAACAACAAAAAAATAGAAAATCAGAAAAAAATAAGTGCATGGAACAGAAGACACCCCGCATTAATTAAGCCTCAAACACTTGTTTGAGAAAATTGACTTTTAATAAGAGACTATTAGCCCAGTTGAATCTTGGAGATTGAAGAAATCAAGATAATCGGAGAATCCTTGTTTGTTGAAGTATTGACTTGCAATTAGTGAAATCTATCTAAACTAGAGATGTGGGGATAAAAATAACGATTCAACTTTAGATCACACACTTGAAAAGAACAAAAAGAATAAGTTTGGGGGGTATGTGAATCTTACGAGTGATGAAAGGATAAATTTGACTACTAAAGGTCGGGAATGAACTACTTGTGTATTCATCTACTTAATTCTTCACAAATACACATCAGTTTTGCATTAGAAAAGTAGATTATGATTTTCGTAATGTAACCTTGAAGCTATTTACAGATTCAATATTATGATTTCAATCGTGAGGTAAAAAGTCAAGTTATCAAGCTAAACATTTTTGCATGCTTGTATGTTTATTTCAAGTTAGGATATGAATTTTTTTGAGGATAAACAAATGTTCAAGTTTGGAAGTTTGATAAGTGTATTTTATATACTTATTCGAGGATTTAAATAATGACATTTTGTAATTCTTTTGATGAAATATTATCTAATTTATTATGTATTGTGTTTAATAGGTAAAACCCATTATCTGATGAAGAATTGGAGAAAAATAGTGAAAATAAGCTCAATTATAAAAGATCAAAAGTTCGAGGACTAAAGTGTAAAAGTTGTGACAGATCTTATGATGAAGATTCAAGAGTGCTAAGTGTCAATTGGGTCGAAAAAAAGAAGTTAAATGGATAAAATATAGTCAAAGTAATATCACACATCAAGTTTCAACCGAAAAAGTTATGCTCTAAATTTTCAACTTCATATTGAGACTCATTTTTAACATAGTAAACATTTGAATTGGAAAAATGTTATTTCTAGAAAAATTGTAACCCTTTGAGTTGTCTTTCCAACATATTTTGAATCGCCTTAATTGGATATTGTAAAAAAAGTTTGACAAACATTCTAAAGGCTGCTCGGGGACAAGCCTAGGTGTGCCCTTAGTCCTACAAAGGAAACGCATGCCTCAACCACAAAATGGCACCCGAGGCATCCCAAACAAGCCAGTGCGCGCCTCAATATGAAAAGGGAAAAGAATCTGGTTTTTCTTATTTTTATTTTGGCAACAATTCAATGCAATGTTTTTTACATCCTTTAAATACTAAAAGTTGACCAAAACGTGGAGAACCTCCATTAGACCTAAATTTCATCATATTCTACATATTTTGGAGGTGAAGAACAAGGCTAGAAAGATTAAAGCAAGGCGAATTGAATACAAAAATTGAAAAGTCTTCATCTGATTAAAAGATTTAAATCAAGAAAGTGAAAAAAAATCCTATTTTTTCATTATTTCTCATTTTCAGGTGATGCCTTTTCAATTTTTTAATTTTGTGCAATTTTATTATAAATAGGCTAGGCTAGAATTCTTCATGTATTGGATGGATGAAGAAGTCTATTGATTTATAGTTTTCAATTAAAGACTTGAGTAATTTTAGTTAATTATTGTGGTCTTGATTAAATATGCATTAATTATGTGTTTTTTTTTTTTTTTGGATACTTGATTACCATTTAAATAACTTGTTGTCTATTGGTAGGATCGGGAGACTCACAATATGTAAAACATAATAGATATTTTGAATAATATTTATGACGTATGCAATTGTGTAAAATAATCTTATAATTGAATGCATACTTTTCATATGAATACGAATTAGGAATATAATCGGGTCGTGTTAAGTGTAGATTTAATATATCTCGGGATAGAATATTAGATATTAAATGATTATTAGTTGTCGTAAACATATAAATCAAGCTAAATCACATAAGTCGAGAATTGGAGCCAGATATCAATATGTGGATTCTGAAAATCAACACATTTGTTGATATTTGATAAAAAAAAATAATCATTTTAATTGCTTTCTTAGTTAAAATTGGTATAGAAAATCAACCAAAACTCTTTTGTTTTACCAAATATCGGATTTGATAGAACTTGTAAATGGATATTAAAAATTATTACTCGTGGAACGATAATTCTCAACCCATGTTATCTGCTACTTGTCAACTATCCCGTACGCTAGCGAGATTTTGTCCGAACAATATACATCAATATATTATTTTCTATTTCTTTAGACTATGACCTACGCAGACATGGATCAATCATTTTTTTTTTCTTCTTCCATTTTCTTTTATTTTTCCCATTCCAACCGGAGTCGAGTAACTTGATAGGAAAGAAAAGAATATAGCTTCTACAGATTCCAAAGTTGAATGTAATTAAGGCATCGAGAAAGAGTTGACTTCTCATCAAGAAAAATGTCGTAAATTAATGGAAATTTGAGAATTAATTTTGAATTTATATACACTTAAATATGACATAGATCATCTTTTCAACCGAGACCAAGATATCAAAATGCACCGAAGGTGTTGAAAATACATATTTTTGTCTTTTTCCTATGTCTTTGTTCTTGATAAATAACCTTGGGGCTGGTGACTTGAGTATAAAACAGCATATAATGTGATATAATAGCTTGAATCTCTACATATATATTATTATCCCCATAATTAGAGGTTCCAAGTCAGCACTCCACGTGAGCTGCCACGTAAGTAACATATCTACGTGGGCAGCCACGCACACCCAGTAGTTAAGTTAATGGAGTACTAGTTGGGAGGTCTTCAGAGAAGGTTACAATGTTGAAGTCAACTAAAATCATGGCTATCCGAGGCTCCTTTAAGAACCGAAGCACTATCTGACCGACATCCCTTCAGCCCTGATATCGGAGGTCTACTTGAAGCATACCCATGTAAACATAGACTCCTTATGTCCGAAGCACTGAAACTCCCAATGCCTTGCCCAGAGGCTCAACAAAGATATCCGAGGCCCTCTACTACCAGAACCTCTTCAACAAAGGTTGACCCTGATCCAGTAGAATTCGATATTGCCTGTCATTATGGATCTAGAGATCCTGTAGAAGTGATTGATGAGACATGTAATAAAACTCTGTTCATATTTCAGGCTATATTGTGTAGGGCGGCTAAATTGTAACGAATTGACAATGATGTAAAGTCTGGACCTAGGAGATGTAGCCACGTGGATTGGATCTAACAATCACCACGTCGACTAGATTAGTATAAATAGCTTATCTTTGTATAGAAAAGGGGGTTGGCATCTGTATCTGTGGTAGAGAATATGAAATATATTCATCTTGAGAAACCCATTATGAAATTGAATATACTTAGTCCTTTACATATTCATTGAGACACGTAACATCAAATACATCAAGATTTCGACAAAATTGTGTTATTATTCTATATCATATCTATCGTTCCGTATATTCCATCGAAAAAAGGAAGACTTAACACGAGAAATCGATTGGGTGTTCGTTGATAGTGCGAATATCTCTGTAATCAAATCGTCGAGGTCCGAACATCTTTGTCTCTTGTCGAAAAGTGCATCCCACATCCATTCCAGTCAAACTACCTATTCCATTCCGGTCTAAACGCATCAGATCTGTACTTGACGTGGCAAGAGTGGGCCCGGTATCCGTTGAGTTCATTTTTTGGGATCAACATATATCAATGTCAAGAATACATCTATGAGAAAAGAGGATAGATTGTAAGAACGTGGTTTAAACATGGAATAAAATCGAACTTCCACTAGACAATAACCAGTTTAGTAATGAAGCCTAATAAATTCAAACTTGTCTCAAAAGTAATTCATTCCTACTCCATTCACTAGCTTAATCATTAAAATCCTCGCTCATCGAGGTATAATGAAATTAATCTTCAATCAATATAGCTAATGCTTATAATGAAAGTTTGAGAACAGATTTAGATCATTTAACTCTGAGTGGAAATTAAATTTTCATATATAAACCATAAAATGTAGGTCAAGTGGATGGATACTATTTGCTCGTTGTACTGGAAATTATACAAAGCTAGAGAGAATCTGATTCTTAGCTTTGCTTCACAAAGAACATATGTTTCTGAAGAATGCACGCCTATTTCACGTTGCATAAGCTGAAAATAATTGTTTATAGAAGCATGTATGGGAGTTGTTTATAATTAGGATGTGTTTGAGCTACATTATTTTGGAAAATGTATTCTGGAATAGTAGATTGATAGAAAATGTATGGTTGAAAAAGAAAGAAAAGTTATTGATGTGATGGAACATATTATTTTATTGAAAAATGCATGGTTGAAAATGAGTAGAAGAATGAAAATGAAAATTTTAATGGGTACCAAACAAGGACTTAGTGTAAGTTTTAAATTATTTAGACCCACATGCGAAATTACACAATTAAAAATGACAAACACTTTTTAATTGTTTCTAGATGGTTAGATCAAAAATGTCAATTTATCCTAAATTTGAATACCAAAATCAAGGACCTAGGGTGCAATTTGTATAAGTTGGGTAATGAGGTCTAGGGTTCGAGCATAAAAGAGGAGAAACATACGCCGCATTTTCGTAAACATATTGTCTGGACGCTACTCGGGCGACAAAAGCAGAATCGTCGTTGCTCGCCTATAGCTGAGGTTTCACTCGAGCAACAGGTTTATACGGCAAAACCCTAAATTGCATCTTTAACATATTTTTCTTGCCCATTCAACCCAATTACTCTCTCATATACCCAAGCCTATGCACGAATTTCGAAGGTGATTTTCATTATTTTCATTACCTCGTCTTCTTCTCTAAAGATCCAAGAACATATTCTTTCATTATATTCATTTTTTCTTCTTGAGATCATAACCACCTGTTTAGGAAAATATCATATTA
This sequence comes from Fraxinus baroniana, assembly GCA_903798355.1. Classification (NCBI taxonomy): domain Eukaryota; kingdom Viridiplantae; phylum Streptophyta; class Magnoliopsida; order Lamiales; family Oleaceae; genus Fraxinus; species Fraxinus baroniana. The sequence continues at coordinate 5,965 of CAIGRO010290576.1, forward strand.
AAGAATCCAAAACACATACTTCCTAAACATCCTTAGGAAGGCACTTTCTAAGTTGAATTTCAAAAATTTTTGGAGGTTAAGAGAGGTTGGACTACAAGCACAGGAAAAGCACGAGAATCGGAGATTCTTGGAAATCTACTTGGAAGAGACAATTAAAGAAGAGATCTTGGAAGCTATAGGAGGTAGATCGGGAAGTCTAGCAGGTTGGTTATATAGTATCTATGGTAGTAATTCGTGAGTCTGGAAGAAAAGGCAGATATTGGAGATTACAGGAATTACAATAGTGAAAACTAGTAGAATTTGCTAGGTTGAAAATAGACTGTAATCGATATTGTCTATAATGGAGGTAACTGGCTTGGTCCCGAAATTTTTACCCAGTTGGGTTTTTTCGTCATCAATATTGGTGTTACTTATTGCTTTAGTACTACAAACTGCGGTAATTTAACTTAGGATAATTGGATTGTTTGTTTATCCATCTAGAAACAATTAAAAGTGACTTGTTGCTTGTTAATTATATAATTCCGCATGTATGGTCAAAACTAAAAATGGATAATTAATAACCATTCGGTAATTTAGTAGTCATTAATTTGGTAATCTGCAACTTTCAATTGGTATCATAGCTCAAATTCGTTTCTTGACCCATATTTTCTAGATGAGTATTTTATTATCCGTCCTACCTTTTTTTTATGACAGTAATTATGCCTACTGGAAGGTTAGGATAAGAGCCTTTTTTTAAATCTATGGATAAGCATATATGGCTAAGTGTTGTGAATGGGTGGGTTGTCCCTAGTTCTACGGTTACTGATGAAGTTGTCCCTACTCCCATTGCTAAGTGAACTAGAGTAAACTTAGATGAGTGTAACTGGAACAACAAAACCTTGCATGCCATATTTATGATAGTGTCTTCTGAAGAGTTTAGGAAAGTATCTATGTGTGAGGTTGCTAAAGAGGTTTGGGACATTCTACAGACCACACATGAGGGAACTTGGGCTGTTAAAAACTCTAAGTTTGAGATGTTGACCACTAGGTTTGAAGAGATTATGATGAAAGAGGATAAGATATTTGATAAATTCTATGCGAGCTTAAACGACTTAGTGAATTCTAGTTTCAACCTTGGCGAGAGAATCCCATAGCCTAAAATTGTTAGAAAAATTCTTAGATCCTTACCTGAGCGATTTAGGGCTAAAATCACTACTATTGAGGAGAGTAAGGATATAGACTCCATTAAGGTGGAATAGTTGGTTGGATCTCTCTAGACTTATGAACTTACATTAGCTATACATACAAATGATCAGTCACTAGCCTTAAAAACTGTGATGAATAGTCATAAAGAGTCCTCGAATTCAGATTCTCCTAATGAAGAGGAGTTAGCTTACATTGCTAAAAAAATTCTGAAAAATGTTTAGGAAGAAAAATAATCCTTAAGAGAGACACAAAGGTGGCGCGAGTGAATCTAGGAAAAAATCTAAATCTATGAGGTAGCATAATTGTCGAGGTTTTGGTCACATTAGGACTGAGTGTCCTAGCAGTAGGAGAAATTCGGATAAGGCTATGAATGCTACTCTCACTAATGACGAGTTTAACTCGAACATTAGAGTAAGAAATCCACTCGTGAGGAAAGTGAAAAATATATTACCTTTACTGCTGGGGTTAAGGAAGGATCTGACCATGGGAGTGAAAGAGAAAAAGGTGTGGATAGTGATGAGGATTCTAATGAAGAGTCTATGAGTGAGGAAGATATCCAAGAGGCTTATGATAAGATGTATGAGGAGAGTTATAAGATTCTTACTATAAACAAAGCTTTAAGTACGAGGAATAAGAAACTTGAATTGAAAAATGAGAAGTTAGTAGCGCACATTAAGGTATCTACCTCTATCCTGAGTGAAGTAAAATCCATGAATGAAACTTTAGAGACTCAGATTAAGAACCTCACCAGTGAGCTTGAGAAGTCCTCTAGGAGAGTCAATGAGTTGACCACTATGAAAGAGACCTTAGAAATCTAGGTTAAGAACCTTCTGAGCGATCTAGAATAATCTAAGTCTCAACTGTTTGCCTTCTCTAGTGGTTTTGAAAAGTTAGATAACATTTTAGGAACGGGCAAGCTGGCTAGAAATAAGAGAGGTCTAGGTTTTAAGGAAAACAATACTAGTACTTCTAAGACCATGTTTGTCCATGCCACTGACCAACCCAAACATGTGCCTAATCCTAAACCTAAGAATAATGGATATGTAGGACAGAGGCCTACCACAAAGGGTAGGACCCATCACCTAGGAATGGATATCAACGATCTCATAACTTTGATCTTAGTTTTATACCTACATGTTTTCACTATGGTATGTTAGGACATATAAGGCCTAGGTGTCATCATTTCTCGAACAGAAAGAGAAATCAAAAGTTAAATAGAAATAAGAATCAGGAGTTGGTTGGTCAGATTGACTTTCTTACTAATCAAGTAAGTCAATTGATGAAGTTAATAAAACAGATGAATAGGAATATTCATATCACTAGGCAAGTTTGGGTGAAAAAAAATGATCTAAAAAATTGTAAAATAGATCGTAGTGCTCTTAAAGGTAAGAGCATTTGCGTACCTAACTAATTAGGTAGTTTTTGATACATGTTCGAACTTTATCATTGTGTGTCACTGAGTTATGCATGTATCACATTTGTTTATTTATTTTTTTCTAGGTAGAAATCATATGCATGTTTTGTTATTTTTGTATGTGTTTGATTTTTTTGTGTGCTTGGTGCATCATGTTTTAAAATAAAAAAAAATAAAAAAATAAAAATGATGGAAATTCTTACTACAGCATGATATATAATATTCTTCAACTTGTGAGTTGTGATCATGCATGGGTTTAATCGATGACCTGTAACATAGTTTCCATTGTTAACTTAGATTGTTTATGGAGTACTTAGTATATGTGTCTTCATATACCATCTGTACTGCACACACTATGATATTATTAGTGGGACTCTACCGCATGGTGAGAGTTGGATGGCGTCACATGTTGGTAAAGTGACTTTGAACATGAATTGATATTATTTATTAGACCTAAGCTCAAATTTATCCTCGATAATAAAAAGCTCAATATTGTATGTTCTTCTTCGAAACTTATTTGACTCGAGCAATTAAGTATGCGGGGTTTCTCATTGCCTGGTGCCTATGGTCAATTGACTTAGATTAATTGGCATAAAGCTCATTACATGGGTCATTTTAGTCGCTTAATGGAGAAGAGCCTGCATTTAAAATGTGAAAAGATAATTATGAGCTTAAAATATTGAGAATTTTATATGTAAAAAATCAGGGGAGAGAAAAGAAAATATCAATATAAAATAAGTTTTCATTTAAATGTCCAGTGTGCTTTAAATGGCTTGACTTTCATAAGTAGAGGATATACTTATTGATAATGATGTTTAGCATGTCCTTTCTCACAAAAGGTTTGAAGTCTTGCTTACAAATGATTAGTGACACTTCACACATTTGGGTCACTTGTACAATTTATAACATGATAACTTGAACTGAGTATGTGAGAAGGTTTTACTGTACATTGTTTATACTTATGCATGCTAACGACTATATTTTTGAGTGATTATATGTTAATGTTAATAGTTTGTTTGTCCCTTCTTCATTGTGAAAAAAGATGGAGAGAAAGTAAAAATTTTGAATTTTGTTTTAGGGGGAACATTGAATGAAATTGAGATTTGCCATTTTATGTCTGAGGGGTTGTTGGGGAGAGACATAGATATATTTGCCTACTGCATAAAAATATTGAAAGTTTGCAGTAAAGGAGAGAATGTGCATTGCATCTTATATGCATAGTTGTTTGAGTTTTAATGTTTGGTGATGCTAATATTTTTGTTAGCGTTTGGATTAACATTAGTGTTATCTCTTAATCTAGCTAGTTTCGATATCATGTGTTTAATTGCTATATTTCTTGTATCATGTGATTTTACATTGGATATTTGAGTTATGGATTTCAGGAAACATGTTTAACAAGAAAAATAAGAGACAAATGCAGTTTGATGTAGTTTGGGTAGTTTAGATATTTTTTGTTCCTTGACTTATTGTGTAATTTTGTCACGCAATGCCAAATGGTGAGTTTGTTAAGTTTTTAGTGTTGGCAATTATGTGGATAAAAGGATTGATTTGTAACATGTTGTAAAAGTCAAGGATCTAGGGTACAATTTGTATAAGTAGGGTTATGAGGTCTAGGGTTGGAGCATAAAAAGAGGAGAAACACGGAGCCCCATTTTCACTAGCTTATCGCTTGGACACTACTCGAGCGACAAAAACAGAATTATCATCGCTCGTCTATCGCCTGGCTCTCGCTCAAGCGAGAGGCCGTCACTTGCATGTCGTTGAGGTTTCGCTCGAGCGACAGGTTTATATGGAAAATCCTAAGTTGCGTTTTTTAATAGATTTTTTCAGCCCATTCAATCGAATTACTCTCTCATATAAATACCAAAGCCTATGCACGAATTTCGAAGGTAATTTTCATTATTTTCATTGCCTCGTCTTCTTCTCTAAAGATCCAAAAACATATTTTTTATTATGATTCATCTTTTCTTCTTGAGATTATAACCACCTATTTGGAAAAATATCATATTAAAGAATCTAAAAGACCTACTTCCTAAACATCTTTAGGAAGGCACTTTCTCAGTTGGATTTCAGAAGTTTCTAGAGGTTGGACTGCAAGCACAGGAAAAGCACAAGAGTTGGAGATTCTTGAAAATCCACTTAGAAGACACAATTAAAGAAGATCAAGAAGCTGGAAGGAGACAACGGATCTTGGAAGCTACATGAGGTAGATCAGGAAGTCTAGCAGGTTGGCTAAATAGTATCTACAGTAGTAGATCGTGAGTTTGGAAGAAAAATAGAGCTTGGAGATTACAGGAATTACAACAGCGAGAACTAGTGGAATTTGCTAGGCATGAAATGGACTGTAATCCATATTGTCTATAGTAGAGGTAACTAGCTTGGTCCCGAAATTTTTACCCAGTTAGGTTTCTCCGATCAATATTAGTGTTATTTATTGCTTTAATACTACAAATTACGGTAATTCGACTTAGGATAATTGGATTGTTTGTTTAACCATCTAGAAATAATTAAAAGTGATTTGTTGCTTGTTAATTGTATAATTCCGCACGTAGAGTCAAAACTAAAAATTAATAATTAATAAACATTCGGTAATTTAGTAGTCATTAATTTGGTAATCCGCAACTTTCACTTTCCCTAACTTTACTCCTATTCACATGTTGCATCTCTTTACTTTTAGAATGTCAAGTTTATGCCCACTTCCTTTTGTACTCGTGGGCTTTGTTTTTATACATATAGTTGGGGCATCCAAACCCCCCATCAACATTCTCTACTGGAGCCTGAAAACGTGATGATAATGTTTTTGCGTGTAAAAAAATTGAAGTTGCCATTTAAAATTGAAGTCTGATTCCAATCTGATTTTTTTAATTTATTCTGGAAGTTGACATTTAAAATTGAAGGGACCATTACACCCTCATTATCATAATCCAAATTCCAGAATTACTCATGTATTCATTTTGCACGTACATTTCCTTCCTGCAATTGAGCGTAAGGGATGGAATATATACACAAAGAGAAGGAAAAACAAATATTTCATACATATAAAAATGAAGTTACACAGCAAGTTACATAGCCATCCTTTTTTGTACATTTCAAAAGTGTTTCCCCACCAACTATTCTACCAACTACAACTCAACTTTACCTTGACAGATTTCAACTTTTAGCAGGTCCATACTTGCTTAAGTTACACTTTATAATATAGACTATAATTAAGTACAAAATACATAGGATACGTTAAAGCAAAAAACATTCCTTAGGTGACAACAAAAGTGTCACACGGTTCATTACTACTTCTTGACACTTTTGTTGGAAACACCTAGACATTCTCTTAATGTTTCAAATCTTTCCTTAGGCAAAGCTTTGGTGAAAATGTCAGCCCCCTGTTCCTCATAACTGCAATGCTTCAATTCCATCTACTTCCTTTCTTGAGCTTCCATAATGAAGTGGTACTTGATCTTTATGTGTAGTCCTCCCATGGAACACTGAATTGTTCACCATAGCCACAGCAGATTGATTATCACAAAGAATGGTTGTTGCTTCAAGTTGTTGATGCCTTAGATCCTTCATCATTTTCCTAAACCAGATGGCCTAATTTGTTGCTTCAGATGCTACTATGTATTCAACTTCAGCAGTTGATTGTGCCACCATTTTTTGTTTGATTGAATTCTAGCAAACAAGGCTTGAACCAGCATAGAAAGCATAGCCTGAAGTGCTCTTCATGTCATCAACAGATCCGACCCAATCACTATCAGTAAAACCAATTAAACAAAGAGTTTTTGACTTCTTGAAACAGATCCCAAACTCCTCTATTCCCCTGAAGTATCTCAACACCCTTTTGGTAGCTTGGAAGTGAATTTCACTAGGTTCTTGCCTGAATCTTGACAACATATTCACAGCAAACATGAGGTCTGTTCTGGTAGCAGTTAAGTAGAGCAAACGACACATTAAACTTCTGTAAACCTTCTCATCAATCTTCTTTACTCCATCTTCTTTCAGCGATTTTAAGTTCTAAACTAAAGGACTGTTAACTAATTGGCAATTCTCCATATTAAACTTCATTAACAGCTCTTTAGCATATCTCTTTTGGCAAACAAAAATTTTGTCCCTTGATTGATCAATCTCCATTCCAAGAAAGTACTTCATTTTACCTAAATCAATCATCTCAAATACCTTCTTCATTTCATCCTTCACCAATTTAATTAAAGCTGCATTACTGCCTGTGATTAGGAGGTCATCAATATATAGAGAAATAATGATCAAATCCTCTTCCACTAGTTTGATGTAAAGTGTTTGTTCATTGATACTTTTGTTGAAACCAAGGCTGCTCAAGTATTTATCTATTCTGCTGTACTAAGTTCTTGGCACCTACTTTAAACCATATAAGTCTTTTCTCAATAGGTAAACCTTATCCTCATTTCCATCTATGATAAAGCCTTCGGGTTGCTTAATGAAAATTTATTCATTCAAGTGCCTATTCAAAAAAGCAGACATCACATCTAACACGTATATCCTCCATTGTGATTGAGCTATAATGGCAAACAATAACCTTATTGTCTCAAACCTAGCCACGGAGCAAAGGTAACAGTAAAATTGACTCCATACTGCTGATCATAGCCTTTTACTACTAGTCTAGCTTTAAACTTGTTGATAAAACCATCAGCATTCATTTTGGTCATATACACCCATTTTACTCCAATGACATTCTTGTTTTTTGGTCTATCAACCAGCATCCAAGTTCCATTCTTTTCAATTTCCTTAATCTCCTCCTTTATTACATCTAACCAAGCTTGAAAATCAGTAGCTTCAGTGAAAGTCGAAAGCTCCAGAACTACTGTATTGCATATAGCATAGATAAATTCAAGTGATCTAGTTCTGATCACTTCATTCTTTGAAATTGATCCATCATCAGGTTCAGCCTCAACTTTAGCCTCTTCTTTATTAATATCAGCATCTTCATCCTGTGGAGTCAGTCTTGGAACCTCAATTTTATTTACAGAACTTGACTCCCAATTCCATGAAGAGTTTTCATCAACCTTGACATCTCTACCGGAAACTATTTTCTTTGTTTGAGGATTATAGATTTTATATCCTTTTACATTGTCACAGTAGCCAACCAAGACACCTGCTTCAGCCTTTTAACTCAATTTGTCCCTTTTTACATCTGGTATGTGAATGTAGCATAACTTCCAAACACCTTCAAGTAGGATACATTTGGTTTAACTCCATGCCAAGCTTCATAGGGAGTTAGTTTATCCAAAGCCTTTGCAGGCAACCTGTTGAATAGATAGATGGATATATTTATTGCCTCAACCCAAAATTCTTTTGGCACTTTCTTCTCCAACATCAAGCACATTGCCATTTCCATAGCCTGATCTTTCTTTCACAAATCCCATTTTCCTGAGGTGTGTAAGGAATGGTTAGCTGGTGTTTGATTCTTACTTCCTCACAAAATTTTTCAAACTTATTACTGGCGTATTCAGTTTCATTATCTGTTCTTTTAACCTTTATCTTGTAGTGACTTTCATTCTCCACAAGATTCCTAAATTTCTGAAATACTGTAGGCACCTCAGATTTCATCTTAAGGAAGTAAACCCAACACATTATAGTTAAATCATCAATAAAGAGGACAAAGTATCTGCTACCATTCAAGGTTGAAGTTCTCATAGGGCCACAGACATCAGAATGGACCAACTGCAGCTTGTTTTATGCTTTTCTAGACTGGTTTTTTAGGAAAAGGCAGCCTAGTTTTTTTTTTTCTCAATTGACAGATATCACAAACACAATCATCATTACTCACTTTTGGCATGTTTTTAACTAACTCTAGTTCACTTAGATTTTTTAGTGAGATGTAATTGGCGTGCCCAAAACATTTGTGCCATAATATATATTCAAGCAATATACTAGTAAGGGTATGAGAGTTAACATTCTTCCACTCCAAAGGAAAAATCCTATACCTCATTTCTACCGTCAACAATTCCAGATTGTTTTGATCCAAAATAGTGCAGCAACTATCGTTAAATATTAAGGTGTAGTTCTTTTCAATCAATTGGTCAACACTAATTAAGTTTTGATCAATGTTAGGCACATACAAAACATCATAAATGAACTTATTACCTGTCGACGTCTGTACTGTGACTTCGCCAATTCCTTTCACCTTCACATACTCTCCATTTCTCACTTTCACCTTTGATATGTATACATCATTTAACTCTACAAAGATCTGAATTTGAAGTCATATGGTAAGTGCAGCCACTGTCAAGTAACTCTACAAACTGCTTGCAAGACCTGCATTGCACACCAGGTCTGAACCAACACCATTTGGGAGAATGGCATTTCTTTTTACAATGAGGACATGGAGGATACTTAGTATCCTTGCCTGAACCTTTAGCTTCTACTTCACTCTTCTATTTTTGTGCTTTCTTCCCTTCAAAACTAGTTTGAACTTTCTGTCTTCCTTTTGCAAACAGAACTTCTTCAACCTGCCCTTCTTGTCTGAACAATCTTCTTTGTTCTGTGGCTTGAAGAGCATTTACAAGTTCAGTCAAGGAAATTCTAGCCAAGTCCCTAGAGTCTTCAAGAGAAGAGATCTTGCATTCAAACTTCTCTGGCAGACTTATTAAAACCTTTTCCACTACTCTCTTATCTAGTAAATCGTCTCCTAGTAGTCTTATTTGATTAACTACCTTTATCAGCCTATCAGCAAATTCTTTAACCGTTTTAGAGTCCTTCATTTTCAAGGCTTCAAACTCTCTTCTGAAGTTCAACACCTGCATCTGTCTGGTTCTTTCATTGCCTCGAAATTCTTCCTTTAACCTATCACATGCTTCCTTTACTGTTTTACGAGTTATAATCCCTATAAAAATGGCATCTGAGATGGTTGATTGTATGCAAGAAAGGGCCTTAAACTTCTTGGAAATCTCATCACTATGCTGCTTCAACTGAGCAATGGTTGGATTAGCCCTCAATAGTAGTGGTTCAACTCCAGTTTCTAAAATTTCCCACATATCATATGCTTTCAGGTATACTTTCATTTTTACAGCCCAAAAATCATAATTTTCTCTTGTAAAAATAGAAGGTAATGGGGGCATAAAAACCACTTAAAGCCATATCAATCACTCACCAAAAACACTCGGCTATATGAAGGTTGCTCACTAGTTTTCTATCTAAGGTTACTGGTTTTTTAGCTTCTTCAAAGACCTGTAGAGGCTCTGATACCACTGAGGGAATATACACATAAAGATAAGGAAAAGCAAATATTTCATACATATAAAAATGAAGTTACACGGCAGGTTATATAGCCATCCTTTTTTGTACATTTCAAAAATGTTTTCCTACCAACTATTCTACCTACTACAACTCAACATTACCTTGGAAGCTTTCAACTTGTAGCAAGTCCATACTTGCTTAAGTTACACTTTATAATATAGACTATAATTGAGTACAAAATACATAGGATAAGTCAAAGCAAAAAACATTCCTTAGGTGACAACGAAAGTGTCACACGACTCATCAGTAAGATAGGTATATGCCACCAGCCATTACACTACAAAACTGAAAAAAAGAAAACTTCCTCACTTTCCGATAGCATTCACTCCTTTCACGTAGAAACACTAGAAAATTCTTCTGCGATACTCTCCCTTCTCATGCAAGAGGGAGAGCTAAAGTAGGGGAGCTCAAGTAGATATAGATGAGTTTGTGGAGGAAGAGGCAGTGGCGGCATTGGCGTTGGCGTCAATTTTATGTCTACAATGTAACGTCGACATAGTTGTCTATGAAGGTCTTTGTTTATGCGAATCTAACGTGTAAGGTTCTTCTATACACTTTTTTATCGTGCTCTAATTTTTTTTCTTCAGATTTGGTGCGACTTGCAGTCCTTGTTTCTGTCAGTGTCTCCGTTCACTTTCATGCACTGGCGGACCCAGGGGGTTCCTGGTGGGGCACGTGCCCCCCCCCCCCCCCCC
>CAIGRO010290583.1:0-11605 GCA_903798355.1 Fraxinus baroniana
ATGTTTTGGATACCATACTTATTACTTATGTTTTCTTTATTATCAAGTGTAGTGCAATTACATAGTGTTGGTCATTATCGGATGACCTTTGTATCTAATTTTTCATTAATAGTCATGTGGATACGAGGGAACATAAAGTGAAACGAATACAAAATTTGTTAAAACAATACTAAACCGTTTAAAAAGGCATGTTGAATAATTACATGTTTTTTCTCTTTTGCAATATACCCTAAAATCTAAACCTTATACCATATATGGCAACCTTCCGTTTAAAATGATCATATGCTGTTTAGGGTTACGGGGTATCTATTTCACTCCGAAAGTAGTAAAACAATGTTTGAAATATCATACATAACTCATACACATCGAACGACTACATGTGCTATGTTTTGGATATCATACTTGCTACTTAGTTTTTCCTTATTGCCAAGTATATTGGTTTACTACCATAGAGTAACTCATTATAGTTTGAACAAATGTGTCGACCACAACGTCGAAATATAGTTAAAACTCTCATCCCTAAACTTTCATATGGTTACATGCATGAATGAACTGAAATGAACACTAAATGAGTAGAAACGTTAGCCATAAGTTTAAAATGACTAGATTCCGTTTTGGGTCATGGGGTATCGATTCACTCATAAAACTCTCATCCCTAAATTTTCATGTGGTTACGGGTATGAATGAATTGAAACGAATACTAAATGAATAGAAACGTCAGCCATACGTTTAAAATGACTAGATCCCATTTTGGGTCATGGGGTATCGATTCACTCCTAAATTAGTAAAATATGCTTTGAAGTATCATACATGACTCATACACATTGAACGATTACATGTGCTATGCTTTCGATACCACACTTGCTACTTACGTTTTTCTTTATTGCCAAGTCTCATTATAGTTTGAACAAATGTGTTAACCACAACGTTAAAATATAGTTGAAACTTTCATCCTAAACTTTCATATGGTTATAGATGTGAATGAGCCGAAACGAATATTAAATTAGTAAAAGTCTCAGACATATGTTTAAAACAACCATATGCCATTTTGGTTTGAACAAACAGTGCTATTGTTATAGTTACCAAAAACCTGATCAAAATATCTATCAGAATTTAACAAAAATCATTTCAATTTCAAGATTATATTCAACATTTAACGTTCATCCATCCATAACAAATGTGAATATACAGAGCCAAACACTAAATGAGTAAAAATGTCAACCATATATTTAAAACGATCAAATGTCGTTTTAGGTCACATGGTCTCGATCTCATTCAAAAACTAGTCGAACTCTAAATTTCACTCTAGATATACTTAAAACATGTTTTTCATTAATTTCCATGTGGATACGAGGGAACATGAAGTGAAATGAATACAAAATTTTTTAAACAACACTTAGTCGTTTAAAAAGTAGAATGCTATTTTGCCGTTGGTTTTAAATTGGGTATGAAAAGTGAGAATGAAAGTGGGAATTCATGTTATGGAATTTTGGTAAATCTTGGTTCGAAATTTGACATTTCAAATGAACGGTATATATGACTTTTAATACATGGTAAAACAGATTAAAGGTTATTTTACCAAACATTATTGACTATAGGCTATTTTATCAAATATTATTGTTGACTAGGCTTTTTAAGCAAATTCCCATAAATAAAATGATTAAAAAGGAAATGATAGTCTCGGTCACCTCGAAGGGTCGGCAGAAAAAGACAACAAAGAACTAACAAGTGAACTAGTAGCTTGAGACTCTTGGGCAGACTAAGTCTTTACGTACTCTTCTATTTCCGACCTGAAGAACTCAAGACTAGCCATCAAGTCCTCGACTTTGTGAGAAATCTTGCCTTAATAGCCTCTCTACTTCTTGTACACCGCACTAGACTTCGTCAATAAGATTTTTGAGAGAGAGTATGTTCAAAGAAGGGCAAATGCCTTACAATGAAATGCTTGATGCCCTCTATGACAACCACCACAAATAACTTCCCATGCAATAGAGATGAATCTCAACTGAATCTGAAATGTGAGATGTATATCATCACTGTAAATTATTCATTGGTTATTATTCATAAGTGACAATTTCTACTTGGTTATGGTAGAAATATACTCTAACACTCCTAGTGAGCCTTAAAAGCCATCATTCAATCCTTTTAACTCAGCCTTGCCACCAGTACCATCCATAACCTTTACACCCCAACTATCATTATTTCGGGTACCAGCTTCTGCCATATGATCATACTTTTTATGTGAAAGTTTTTAAAAGGAACATAGGACAAACCAGAAATGGGTAAATAAATCATGCCTTCATCATCCATGTGTGTAGCCTTTAATAGAAATTCACATGTCGAGAACAAATTGAAAACTCCAACACCATGAACAACTTACGGTCACCAGTTGGATTTTTGAGATAATTAGGTTTAGGATTTTGTCTTCTTCTAACAAGGAATAATAATAATTCTCTCTCTCTCTCTCTCTCTCTCTCTATATATATATATATAACTCGAATCTTATTAGGATTAGTAACTGATGTTGCCAACAGATCCTGACTCCACTCACGTCTACGTAGCTTTGCTCCTAAATACTTGGATAAACCGTTAGTTACACGTTACCTTCTCCAATGGTGGGAAAGACCGCCACGAGCACTCCAATGATCAATCCAGCCAATGTGGAGTAATGTATTGGATGTGGGACGTACTTTAGACGTGAGTCACTTAAGTGTTTGTTCATTGCAGGTAATATGCATGAGAGAGAGATCATACGATTGGATAGCTAAAATTTTATTAACTTGAAATGGCATTGGATGTGAGCTTTTATAGTAAGATGGATGAAGTAGTAAACGTTAGATGAAGAAGCACGTATCTTCATACTAACAATCGAGACATCCTATCATAAGTGTCATATCACCCATCATATGCCCTACATCATTTAATATTTTCTTAAAAGGTAGCTGTTCCATAGACTAGGTCTGAACCTATGGGATAGGTTGACAAGACTGTCTATGCAAAGGGGTCACATCAGTCAATCGTAGAAGATCCTTGTATAGAATAAGAGGTCTCTTGCTTCTTTCATGGGGTTTTTGCCTCTCTCATGACGCTTCATTTGGGGTAGTTTATCACTTCAACACCATTATGGAAGGGCTTCGATTCAATCGTGGTGATGATACGGAGTACGAACCTATGTTAATGTTCTAGTTGGGTGCTACGTGGCCCTTTTGTGGAGCCGCGTTAGATAAGACGTAACAATAGTTCTCCAAATCCATGTATGAATATCCATATAATACATAGACTTCAGAAGTTAGTTGTGGTTTTCATTTGGAGGAGTGATGTTCTAATGTAGGGCATGAGCCTTTGTTGGGGATATGGATAACCATCTGTAATGGTTATTTTTTCTGACACATTGCAATAGTCCCTCAAGCTCAAGTTTATATATTTATATCATATTTGGAGTTCAGACTAATGAGACATGTTGGTAGGATCGTTTTTGCATGTGTGCACTGAGGTGTATACATAAGTGAAGCTTTTCAAGTGCATGCACTGAGGTGTATGCATAAGTGAAGTTTTTCAAGCTTTCATAAGTGAAACTTTTCAAGTGGTAGATGAGGTGTCATGGCTTATTTTAGCTAAAAAGACGTTCTTGGAATGTGTACCAATGATTTGATGGCTTACGTGTTTTCCATAAAATTCAGCTAAAGCAGTACATATTCCAAGACACATGTTGGCTAAAGCATTAAATGTGCAATGATGGCCTATTCTTTTGTCTTCTGAGACGATGAACAAATATGTGCATTTGGAAATCACCCCTCAATCCTAGCCTTTGAAAGTCATATTGTTTCAATCCGACGCCTCAAGTTTTTCTAGAAGATGTACGTTCCAGATTGACTTGGTTGCATTCCAACGACTGGAATGGCCTGGTTCTGTCTATAATAGGTATTCTTTGGCCATTTTACCTCTTTTTCATTTTTGCAAAAATTGACATATCTAAGAATCCTCAACTGTTCTCTGTAGTCCGACGATTTTCCTATTTTTTGACCCTTTTCTTTAGGTTTTCTTGTGTACTCTTCTTCTCAGACCAAGTCTAGGTAACTTACCTTCTTTATAGCATCTTCGAGAAACTCTTCATTTATATAAATCATTTTATGCATTATAGAAATCATCTATAAATTTAGAGAGTAAAAAAATTTATGCACTCCAACCATACTTTCTATTTTGGCTCTTCGTTTTACTTTTCTCAAAAAATATTTATTGATTTCTTCCTATATTTTATTTAACATAATTTTTTATATGTCAATTTTCAATCATTTTGAATTTTAATAGTTTAAGAAGTAACTCAATTTAATTTGTAACTTATTAAATGCAATGATTGTACATTAAAAAAGAGAGAGAGTTTGAACCACTTTCTATTTTAAAAATTCAAAATAGAAAGTCTCTTGCATCTTACTTTTAAGCACGACCTCTTTAAAATAAAGAGTACTTTATATTTAGAGAGTCTCTTGAAGATACTCTTAGTGCATATGATCTTTTGCTGCTTTTATTTTATAAAACAATTGCTTTGAGATCTCGGTCTAGTATTGGTGGTAGGGATGGATCTTGCCGCTATCACTTCCAAAGTGGGGGTTCAAGATTTTACAAGAATAGAGGAGTTTGCTAAAGCTATTAAGGTTGGAGAGAGTGTGTGGGTGATTTTTGAGGGGCCCATAGACTATAATGCAGGGTGGGATGCTTCAAAAATTGCTTCAAAAATGACAATGAGTGCCTTAAAAAGCTTTAGGAAAAAATACAATTTCCCTGATAGGATTGATCTACTAGTGTTCGAACCCTATGAACGACCCTGTTATTCGAGGTAGGAATGCATTGTAGTTAGTGCGTAACTTTGAAAAGGGGAATAAGTCTTCCCTTGTGCCAAATTTTAGAGAGGTAATTAGGCTAGACATGATGGCGCCAACTTAACTTTTTTCTAATGCATAAAGCAAACTAGCGGGATCATTCTTCTTTTGGAAAGAGACTTTCCATGGCGAGAATATACCTTTTCAGATCTTTCTAAGCATTTTCTAGCGAAAACCTCTGGGTGAAGGAAAATCAAAGAGGTTGTACTACTTGACCCCTTGGAAGGCTTATTCACCATTTGTATCTACATTCTTCTATAAAATGTGGAAAAAAGAGTTGGTTTTGGGAAATGGTCATGTGACAGTTGGTTAAAGGAGATAAAGATCTTACTGTCATTGTACCGACTCAGTATTCCGAAGCTAATGAGTTCTTTACTTGTTTCGTAATTATTATTTATTAATAAAGTTGTATTGATGTTTCCATTTTGCAGGGACTGTTGATCATTATGAATTTTTCAACTCGGAGTAGAAAATCATCGAGGATATTTACAAGCTTCTCACTCCTTATTGACCAACCTAAATTTTTTTATTGAGTTCAATTTGATGACATCAAAAGGTAATTATGTTGACGCTTGTGAACTATTGCCTTTAATTCTTTCTAAAGTTGCATGTTAACCCTTTATTTTGATTGTTGCAGAGAACCATGCTAAGAAGTGCTATAAGAGGAAAATTTCAGTGGTTTTAAGACCTCTGATTCATCTAGGCCAATACAAAAATCCAAACTGTAGTCCCTACAGTGAATTTGGTTGAGGAAGAAGTGGGGGCACATGATGAGTTTCTGATAAAGAAATAAAAGTGGGTTGCTTTGTTCGAAGTCCTTGGAAAAATAAGGAATTTCTTGGGGTTCAGACTAACGAACTCTCCCCTAAGTCCTAGGGATGCTTTCTCCCTAACATCTAAATAGCCACTACCACTTCATACAAGTATTAGATTGAAAAGAAGCAGAACCATGTCACCCTGTGGGATGTGATCAACCCAATACACAATTTGCTAAGCCAAAGTACAACAACTTTTTGGATAAGCATCGAAGCCCATGTGATTCTAAGAGACATTCAAAGGCGAAACAGAGAATACAATGACAAGGTGGCCAATACTGAGAAGCAGACCAAAGATGAAGTTGAGGCCTTTAAGTAGAGTCGAAATGAGGAGATGGCTAAGCTGGATTTTGCCATAGCAGAAGTTATAAGCTTGAAGGGTAAAGTCTACTTATCTCAGTGTAAAGTAGATTTGTTGACAAAAAGGGTAGAGACCTTTGACAACCACCAGTGGCTAACTATTGAAGTCGACGAAGTGGCCAATATAGAAAACACTGAACTAAATGCCCATGTGAGAGTTTCGAAGACTCAAGTTACTGCCCTTATTAAATAGGTTGAGGAGTTGATGTGTGAGCTTCGAACTTTCAGTGAAGATGCGTTGAAATTATACATCGCTAACTTTTATCACATCGAGACATATGCGAGCTTCGCTACCTACAAGAGAGGTTCGTTTATGTCAAAGTATGTGATATGATAGATAAACTTCATTCAGACTTTGATATTTCTAGGCTAAGGAATGGATTTCTAGAAGCAGAGCCCTATACCCCAGCCGATGAGGTGGCGGGGGATAAAGCCAACGTTGATGACAGAAAAGTAACATTGATAATGCTGACGCTTCCAATACCGATTCACCTGCTGATACTTCAAATAATAAGGTACTTCCTGCCCATCCTTAGTTGTTAGGATTTTATTTATGCTTTTGTTTGTAATTCTGACTAAGGCCTTTTTTCTTGTACTACTTTTTGATCAATGAAATGTTACTTTCCACCTCTATTTTGTACTTTTGTTATTTGAAGTCTTAGGAAAATAAAATAGGAGTTCATAGCTTGTTCTAAAAACTTCATCACCTTGAGGTCTTGGATAAGTTAAAAATGATAAACTAATGGGCTTCGTTCTCTAAACACTTCAGTAAAACTAAAAACAATCACTTGAGAGTTTAGTCTTTAGACAATTTCACTAGCGTTTTTTTAGACGAAGTAACTTCAAAAGAGGTACAACCTCGTATGCTTTGTATGTGGTATCACATTTATAGGTTTTGAGGTAAACACTCATGTTGAAGCTTTTATACTTCTTTGCATGGTGGATGGTTTACCTATGCAGGGCCATATGAGGTTGTCTTCATAGGTTTCGAGATGAACCACCTTTTAGGGTGTTTAATTTTCCAGTCGAAACACTCTTGTTTCCTTGCATGGCGGATGTTTCATCTATGCAAAAGCTTCTTGTATGGTGGATGGTTCACCCATACAGAGATGTATAGGTCGTCTTCATAGGTTTCGAGGTAATTTAGGATGATTCACCTCACCTATCAAAATGCTCACACTTCTTTACATGGTAGATGGTTCATATAGGGTCATGTGAGAACATCTGCGTGGGTTTTAAGATGAACCCCTATTTTAGGATGGTTCACCTCTCATGTCGAATAGCTCATGCTTCCTTACATAGTAGATAGTTTATCGATGCAAGTACTTCTTCCATGGTGGATGGTCCATCCATGGAAGGATTATAATAATATTTTCTATGCGTATTGACCTTTTATTCACTTTGGTATTGTAATAGCATGTCATTTTCTACAACTAAGAGGTGAGCTTCATTTGTGAATCATTTTTTATTTCTTCAAGGAAATCAAGTTTACACCTTCTCAGCTTGTCATGAGAGATCTCATTGACATATAAATGACGAGATAAGGATAGTCATACCTCTACCAGACTCATTGCTTTGTCTATAGAGAAAGGAATTTCCCTAGTTATAGTTTGACTTATGGTACGAATAGCCCACGACATTTAGGAAAGCTTGTCAACCCACACTCCTTTGGAGACATTAAGCTTCATTTTTAAGGTATACTCGATGATTTTGTTGACGGCCTTGACCCATTCGTTTGCTTGAGGATGGTGAGGTGTAGAGAAATGCTTCTTTATTTCTAGCTCATCTCTGAGCTCTTTGACCTTTTTGTTGTAAAATTATCGTCCATTGTCAGATATGATTGAGTGGAGAATGAATTGGCATATGATTTTTTCTAGAAAAAATTGGAAGTGTTGGCTTATGTGATCTTGGCTAAAGTTCAAGCTCTATCCATTTTTAAACGTACTCAATGGTGACAACAACATAGCTTGTTTTCCTTGTTTCTCTTAGTAGGGGGCCTATGAGGTCAATCCCCTACTTAACAAATGGTCAAAGGCTAGATGCACTTGCTAGTCCTTGGGATAGTTCCCTCTGTACAGTTGAGAAGCGTTAGCATTTTTCATACTTTTGTACAAATTGAAGTACATCATTTTAAGGTAGGCTAATAGGTCTTCTGGTGTGATTTTCATATACGCCTTCATGAATTTCTCGAAGGACATATGTTGTCTCATCTCTTCTTATGTATTGAAGAACTGGTGATGAAAAGCCTCTTTTATATAACATATCATCTTGGAGAATGAAATGTGCCGCTCTTCTTCTAAACTTGTCGGCTTCTTCTTATTACTAGGTATAAACTAATCTTTGAGAAAGACTATAATTTTTTTGCATCCACGATGGGGTGCCTTCTGTCCACATTATTTCATCTCCTTTTGGGATGGAGTGTTTTTCGAGGTACTCAATTGGCACTATCTTGAGCTACTCAAAATCTTTGCTACTGGCTAGTTTGGATAATGCATCAGTATGAAAATTTTCAAGGCATGGAACGGTATCTCAGACTTTTCAAAAGATGGGAGAAGGTCCATAACCTATTTGAGGTAAGTCGCCTTGCTTTTGTCACTTACCGTGAAGTTGCCATTGACTTTGCTTACTACTAGTTGGGGATAACTACTTATGAGTAACCTTTTCACTTACATCTCCCTAGCTAACCTGAAGGCCTCATATTCAACAACATTATCAGAGGCTTTAAATTCAAACCTCACTACACAATTAAGTTTGTGGCCTTCTAAGATCACTAAGACCATTTTTGCCTCGAAGTCCGTCTCTCCCTACGAGCTATCTATGAAGAGGCTCCAAGTGGGGGGCTCGATGGGTTCCATTGTCTCCTCTATTTCTAAACAATTGTGAATTTCGTGAGGTTTTGACCCTTGATGGAGGTCCTTGACTTGAAGACACGGCTGAATTGACTCATCTCTACAGCCCACTTCATCAACCTCCTACCATTTGGCTTTTGAAGCACCTTCTTGAGTTGAAAGTTTGTTAGAACATGTATGATATGGCCCTGGAAGTAGAGTCTCAACTTTCTTGAAGCAGTAACAAGGGAGAGGGTGAGCCTCTCTATATATGGGTAGTTGGCCTTAGCTTGTAGAAGGGCTTTACTCACATAGTAGATAGACAGTTGATGGTTGCCTTCTTCTTTTATTAGAACTGAGCTGATGGCTAGTTTAGATTCAGTTCAATATAGCAGTAGGGGCCAATAACATCTGGCTCGAAAAGGAG
Organism: Fraxinus baroniana; assembly: GCA_903798355.1. Classification (NCBI taxonomy): domain Eukaryota; kingdom Viridiplantae; phylum Streptophyta; class Magnoliopsida; order Lamiales; family Oleaceae; genus Fraxinus; species Fraxinus baroniana. The sequence continues at coordinate 9,308 of CAIGRO010290583.1, forward strand.
GGAGCCTAACTTAGGTGTTTTTTTAGCTCTTGGAAAGCTTCTTCATACTCTTTTGTCCATTGGATCGTCTTCACTCCTTAGAAAATTTTGAAAAAGGGAGGACACTTGTCAGTGACTTTGATATGAATCGATTCAAGGCTATCACCCACCTAGTAAGATTTGCACTTCCTTAGGTTTTTTAGGATATCTCATCTTAATAAGAACTTTAATCTTTTTAGGATTGACCTCAATATATTTTTGGTTGATCATGTAGGTTAGGAAATGTTTCGGAGATGGCGCCAAACACATACTTAAGGGGTTTAACCTAAGTCCAAAAAAGGAAATTACAATATGAGTCACGTCAAAGGGTCGACAAAAATCAGATAACCAAGAACTAACATGTGAACTAGTAGCTTGAGAGTCTTTAGGCTAAGTCTCATATTCCACTTCTATGTCTGGAGAACTTAAGACTAGCCTTCAAGTGTTCAACAGTGCTAGAAATCTCACCTTGATAGCCTCTCCATTTCTTGCACACCATACTAGACTTTGTAAATAAGATTTTACTGAGGGAATAGGTCCAAAGAAAGGCAAATGTCTTACAATGAAACACTCAATCCCCTCGACAACCACCACAAATAACTTCCCATGTGATAGAGAAGAATCTCAACTAAATCTGAAATGCGAGATGTATATCGCATGTACCAATTATTTTCTAGTTTATTATATTGTCAGCGCCAATCTTTCCTTAGTTATGCTAGAAATATACTCTTAACACTCCCAGCGAGCCTCAAAAGTCATCATTCCTTCCTTTGAACTCAGCTTTGCCGCTAGTACCATCCACAACTTCATAGACGGAGATAGGGGTTCGGGGTCGGGGGCGGTAACGGAGATAGGGCCCCCCAACATTGTTCGCCTGTCCACTATTCCTAGTTAATTTGTAATGTATTTTTCAGTTTCGCCCCCCAAAAAACTTTGACTTACCCCCGCAAAATTTTGAATTTTTTTTCCATTAATAAATATTGACTCAATAACTTACACTTTAAAATTCAATCATACAAAAATTTTGGACCTAAATAAAAGATCCAATAGTTGCTTAAATAAATAAATAGTCCAAATTCAATCCAAAAGAAAATGACCAATTTATGAATCTATTACCTACTGTTGCATTAAAAATAAAGGAAAATTGGTTCTAGCCCATTTTTTTTAGTCCATTTGAAAAATGAAAACTCAGCCCAATTGTAATATAATTAAGGGGTACTTACAAAAATATCCTTAAAATTAGGGATGTTTTGAAAAATCATGTGAGGTTTTTAGGAAGTAAAAAATACTGTTTAAAATGAAAAAGTGATATTGTCACTTTTTTTTTAATAAAAATTGTCACTTTTTTTAAAAAAGTGACAGAAACTCAAAAAAAGTGATAGCTCAAAAAAAAGTGACACACACACTCAAAAAATGATACAAACTCAAAAAAGTAACACAAACTAAAAAAAAGTGACAAAACTAAAAAAAAAAGTGACAATATTTTGAAAAATCATATGAAACGTTTTTAGGAAATAAAAAATAATGTGTAAAATGAAAAAGTGACACAATGTCATTTTTTTATAACTTTTTTACTTTTTTTGAAAAAAAGTAACACAAACTCAAAAAAGTGACAAAACTAAAAAAAGTGAAAAATATCAAAGGAGCACCATCCATTTGGGTAGCACTAGTAATCATTTTCTTAAAATAATCATCACGTTTAGGTCAATCCACATGCTGATTATGATTATGTTAGAAAAAGTGACACAATGTCATTTTTTTTTATATAAAAATTATCAATTTTTTTTTACTTTTTTAAAGAAAGTGACACAAAAAAAAAAAAAAAAAGTTACAAAACTAAAAAGTGACAAATACCAAAATAGTATCATCCATTTGTGTAGCACCAGTAATTATGTTCTTAAAATAAACATCACGTTTAGGCCAATCCATATGCTGATTATGTAAAAAAAAAGTGACAATGAAAAAGTGATCAACTGTTACTTTTAAAATTGAGTTCATTTTTTTTATTAAAAAATGACATACAATGTCACTTTTATTGAAAATAGATGTTTATCACAAAAATAGTTATAGAAATTAAGAAAGTGACTGAAAAAAGTTCTAAAAAAATGGACAAATTCAAAAAAGTGACCATCACCAAATTGACATTGTGTTTGTCACTAAAATAAGTGACATGTTAATTTGTATTAAAATGTAATACAACTTTTATTAAAAATGAAGTTTGTCATTAAAAAAAAGCGATATAAATTTTAAGAAAGTGACATACATTAAAGAAAAAAGTGA